>SKCR01010892.1:0-201680 GCA_019454045.1 Zanthoxylum bungeanum | reverse complement strand
GGGTGTGTAGAGAGAGAGTTTAGAGAAATTTCGAGAGAGCTTGGGTGTGAATTGTGTTGTGTGAAGGGGAGGAATGGCCTTGGTTAGGGGTTGTTTATATAGAGAAGAGGTAGGGTTTGGCCTTGTGTCACGAGGAAGGGATTTTGTCATTAAAGAGGGGATATGATTTGGTGTTTAGCAAGGAAAGTCAAAGATTGAGGGGGGGACAAATTTGGTTTAGATTAGGAAGTCAAAACTTTTAAATTGGTGGATATCTTATTGAATTAGGAAGTCAAATATGTGATTGGCTTTAATTGGTTAAGATTGATTTTAATTAGGCAAATCTTATTTTTAGTTTTAGTATATAATATATTTGATTCATTTATATTAGGCATGAGTTTATTTTATGTTTTATTTAATTTGGTAAATGATTTAAATGTTTTATTTTAATGTTTAATATTTAATTCATATTTAATTATTTAATTTGGGATGTGTTTTATGGGCTTTGGGAAACTAAATGGGCTGGGCGTGAGGCTAGCAGCAAAACCAGAATTACCGGCTCCGTTCGAACGCCTCAGCGCACGCGGCACGAACGTCAGCAATCTGCACGAGGTTCGAACGAAGTAACGAACGCAGCACCAACGAAGACAGTGAGCTTGTTTATCCTGAATTCCCCCTTCCGATATCCGTTTCCCGCGGCTTTCATGACTCAAAAGGTAGTGCCTCCAAATGAGGCTCATCATCGGGTTTCACATGCGAAAATGCAATGCCTACATGGATCCTCCGATTGATCAATCCCAGTTGTCTCATAATCAGTCATCCATGCAGGTCTTCTTCTGTTGGAATTATACGCGGCGAAAGCGTGGTTCGGGCGAATTCGTAATTTTTAAATTTTTAAATTTACCGAATAAATTATTCAATATCTTATATGAAGAATTCAATTATATTTCACCTAAACATTTCGATATCAAATAATGACATAATTAATTTAGAAAATACCGCGAAGCTATTATGAAAATATTTTTCCATAAAATAGCATAAAACGCGTTTTCGATCGAACCAACCAACCAATACCACACGGGGCTGCTCAGGTCGGCCCCAATAGTACTTGAGCATTTCATATGTGCCCCAACATGGACAAATTCACTGTTTGGGTAGCCGTTACCCAGTTAGCTCAAAAGTTATCCGGTAACGCTGTTTTTCGTCGTTTTCACGTACTTTCACTCCGAATACGTATGAGCCTGCGTTTCTGATTACGTAGCAAAATCCGACTAGACTTCCTATAAGTCTGGTCAGACATCGCTTAATTTCGACCTGCTAAATAAAATTATGGCCAGAGCTTTACGAGTCCAGGCCAGTGAAACATGCCAAATCTATTTTCCTTTAGTTATGTTATTATTTCTCGTTTGTGTGGTTGTATGCGATATAATTTGTTCGTGTGTTATTTATGCATTATAAGACATGTTGATATTCCTTTAAGTATGGATATTATACTCGCATCAGAAATGGACCAATCTGAACCCAAACTGGTTTAAGGTCAAACCTTGCGAGGGGTGTAGTGCAGTCTTAATTCATTCTCAGTATCTTATATTGGGTGGCGACTCTTTTATTTTCTTGTTAGTCCCTTGTAGGCTAATCCGAACTCTCTATGAGCTGCGAGCTCAATAGTGTAATGGTTGTCGACATCATAGGCATATAGGTAAACCATGCTTCATTTCTACAGATGGAGACTCCACTAGGGATAGAGAATCGGCTCCAAAAAAATACCTTGTAGTATCCATGACAAGACTGAGGTGAATCATATTTTCATTATTTTGCATATCCTTTTTAACTCGATGACATTGCATATCGTGAAGTCGCTCTCACTCAAGGTGGTGGATCGCTATGTAATGATACCCATCACTCGTTGGAATGTACCCTTGAGGTATAAAATAGTGCTTTCATTGGTTGTTCGAACCCTTAGGTAAGGAGACCTAATTATGGACAACCTTTCGCCAATGAGAGCCTAAGCTGTTAATAAGCCCACATGTGAGCCAATAATTATTTTCCCCTATGAATAAACCTTCTTATTAAATATGTATGGGCCCTAACCGTTTGAAGTAGATTGACCATTTCACCATGAGACGTAAACTTGTTGGGCATTTTCAACTGAGACAAGTTTGTACTTCAAGATAATTGGGCCAATTACTTTAAAATGTCTATGGGCCAACTTGTATGACAACCTTATTAGGCATAAAGTATTTAGTAAATGTTTAAATGCACTAAAGCAAAATGTACACCTTGATTTGGCTCACGTGAATGTTCCTAAATATTTCCTAGCCCATCCCTCAAATGACCATGATTACCGAAGTTCTGGTTCATCATTTTTAAACTATGGCATAATCCCTATATTAGGCATAGTCATTTTGTAAATGAGCCGCCTGTGGACAACAGAACCTGGACGATGCATGTTGTTCTAGGCTCGCGGCCTAGTTGGGAGTACGAAATAACATGGAGTTGCCACCTGGTGTGAACCGGGACAAAGATTTAAGGCCGCACTCACCCCTCGCAAGGGAAGACCTCAAACCGTTGGGTTCGGAATGGTCCCTTACTTATGCAACTTGTAATGTAAAGATTTATGCAATAATCCAACCAAGCCTATGACATATATTTCCAAGTGCAACAAAATCCTAAATTCACATGCTTGAAAGTATAGTTTACATCTAACATACATGAAACCAAATCTTATTGCCAAATTCACATGCTCAAAAGTAGGCCTTTGCAACAACAAGCACATAACGTCATAAGAATTAAATCATTCATGTAAATATAAACACAAACAGCCATGGTAACATTTGCGTGTAATGTAAAGGAAATCAAAATGACGACAAATAATATTGTAGGCGCATAACAGAAATAGACAACTAGAGAGGTAATACAAATGCATAGCGTACAAAAGGGGTAACCATATGCTAAGATGGACATGTCGTAACGTGATGCAAGAGGATCTGTTTAGAATGCTCACGTTCGTATGGCGTTTGTGAACACGTTCGAACGGAAATGAAACAGAATACTCACGTTCGTTTGGCGTTTGTGAACGCGTTCGAACAGAAATGAAACAGAATGCTCACGTTCGTATGGCGTTCGTGAACGCGTTCGAACGGAGATGAGACCTGATGCTTGATAAGGCAAAATGCATGCGCGTTCGAGTTGCGTTCGTAAACGCGTTCGAACGGGAACAGACCTGATGCATGAAATGGGACGCAATACATAAACAACAAAATAAAGGGGGCGCGGCGAAGTACTGCCGTAAAGGTGGCCTTTTGGGGCTCTTGATCTCTCAAGAGAGGACCTTTAGACCAACATAGTAAGCCCATGCGCGTCACATCAAATCATGCATACAAACATAAAGACAATCATATCAAACTAAGTATGTCTGATTGAACACATCTTACATCCAACCGAACACACGTCAACCGGCACGGCTAAGCATCGTGGTAAAGGGCTTTAACCCCTCCCCATAGGGGATCTTTCATTCCACTTACTAAGCCCATGCGCTCGATTGAATCATGCATACAAAAAAGTTAAAAGCAATAATATTAAACGTAATGTGTCCGATTGAACGTATCTCGCATTCAACCGAACACACATCAATCGGTGTGGCAAAGCATCGTGGTGAAGGATTTTAACCCTTCCGATTAGGGGACCTTTCATCGCACTTACTGAGCCCATGCACTCGATTATATCATACACAAATAAGTGACATACCGAATTTAAGTAACAAGAAATAGATAAACCAAAGAAACACAAAACAAGAGAAGGTGCCGTTTACTCAAGTGGTACGTGGAGTTGTATCCCAAGTACATACCGCACTACCGTCCATTCGGATTCGGCTACGGAATTTACGTCTGGGTTTCCATCCTATATACCACAAGAGACGACAGTCTTCCATTTCATTCAAGCCACAACATGCATCCATAAACGACTCTCATGCGAATAGAATTCAATAATAAAAGAAATGAATATAAACTAATGAAAAAGTGCCCTCAGGTCTAACCTTTTAAATCACCTCTCGGATGTACGGTACACGATCGTCGGAAGGGTGGATGCTCCGCAACTCTTCCGGTTCACTGGTTCACTATTCTCGCTCGTTGTCTTACTGTTTTGGGTTGTCGTTTGACTCCGATTCGCTGCCGTTGCTACTGTTTTACTGCTGTATTTTAGTTACTATTTTTGGGGTTTTGGCTACTGTTTTGGGTGTGATTTTCGGTGATGTTATGGTGTGGTTCGGGGGCTTTTTTAGGAGGTGTAGGGGCTGCTGTATGGGCTGTTTTAGGAGGTGTAGGGGCTGCTGTAATTCGGTAATGAGGGAGTGGAGAGCTAGGGGAGGCTTTCCTTGTATGAATGAGCTAGCTAGCCTTGAGAAGGTTGGTGAATGGTTCTTTTTATAGGCAAAGGGTTAGGCTTGACAAGGAAAGGGATTTGTGTATTTAAAAAGGGATATGATTTGGTGTTGGACAAGGAAAGTAAGGGATTTGATTGGCTTGGATTAGGGAGGTTGAATATTTAGTTTGTGTTGATTAGGCATACAATATTTTAAGTTGGGAATAATATATATTTGATTGGGAATATAATTGGTTGATTGATTTTAATTAGGCATATCTTATTTTAATTTTAGTATATGAATTATTTAAATTAGGCATGATATTAGTTTAAGTTTGGTAAATGTTTTATTTAATTATTTAATTAATTTAATTATTATCTTATTTAGTTAATGTTTTAATAATATTTATTTATTTAATTTGGGATGTGTTTTATGGGCTTTGGGGGGCTAATTGGGCTGGGGTGCGAGGCTAGCAGCAAAACCAGAATTACCGACACCGTTCGAACGCTTCCTCGAATGCGGCACGAACGTCCGCAATCTGCCTGACGTTCGAACGAAGTAACGAACGCAGCACCAACGAAGACAGTGAACTTGTTTATTCTGAATTCCCCCTTCCGATGTCCGTTTTCCGTGACCTCCGTGACTTAAAAGGTAGTGTCTCCAAAATGAGACTCATCATAGGGACTTATGTGCAAAAATGCAGTGCCTATAGTCGCCCCCACTTTGATGGGACTTGTGTAATGTGCAACAGTGACAATCCTATCAAGGTTATGCAATGCATTTTCTCTTACCTGGCTCACCAGCTGCCACTTGACTTACCATGTGTTTAGTTGAGTTGATTTGGTTGGTGAGGTGCTGCGACCCCTGGTTCATTCCCGAACCGTGCTGTGATGTGGTCCATTCTCAAACTGTTACCGTGAGGTGGTCCATTCCCGAACCGTTACCGTGAGGTGGTCCATTCCCGAACTGTGCTTCCATTCTTGGAGTGCCATTCTCGGCCTGTTCATTCCTGAACTGTGTTGAGATGAGGCTTTATTCCTCCCGAGCTTTATTCCCGAACTGTTGAGATGAGGCTTTATTCCTCCCGAGCTTTATTCCCGAACTGTTGAGATGAGGCTTTATTCCTCCGAGCTTTGTTCCCGAACTGTGTTGAGATGAGGCTTTATTCCTCCCGAGCTTTATTCCCGAACTGTTGAGATGAGGCTTTATTCCTCCGAGCTTTGTTCCCGAACTGTGTTGAGATGAGGCTTTATTCCTCCTGAGCTTTATTCCCAGACTGTTGAGATGAGGCTTTATTCCTCCCGAGCTTTATTCCCGAACTGTTGAGATGAGACTTTAGTCCTCCCGAGCTTTATTCTCAAACTATACTGACATGAGGCTTTCTTCCCCTTGAGCTTTGTTCTCAAGCTATACTGGCATGAGGCTTTATTCCTCCCGAGCTTTATTCCCGAACTATACTGACATGAGGCTTTCTTCCCCTTTAGCTTTGTTCTCAAACTATACTGACATGAGGCTTTCTTCCCCTTGAGCTTTGTTCTCTGATCTGAGCTGACTGTGTGGCTTTGTTCTTGAACTGTATTGAATGCAGGCTTTCTTCCTGAACTGAACTGAATGTAGGCTTTCTTCCTGAACTGCACTGAGTGTGGGCTTTATTCCCGAACTGAACTGACATGAGGCTTTCTTCCCCTTGAGCTTTGTTCTCAAACTATACTGACATGAGGCTTTCTTCCCCTTGAGCTTTGTTCTCAAGCTATACTGGCATGAGGCTTTATTCCTCCCGAGCTTTATTCCTGAACTATACTGACATGAGGCTTTCTTCTCCTTGAGCTTTGTTCTCTGATCTGAGCTGACTGTGTGGTTTTGTTCTTGAACTGTATTGAATGCATGCTTTCTTCCTGAACTGAACTGAATGTAGGCTTTCTTCCTGAACTGCACTGAGTGTGGGCTTTTTTCTCGAACTGAACTGACATGAGGCTTTCTTCCCCTTGAGCTTTGTTCTCAAACTATACTGACATGAGGCTTTCTTCCCCTTGAGCTTTGTTCTCAAGCTATACTGGCATGAGGCTTTATTCCTCCCGAGCTTTATTCCCGAGCTGAACTAAATATAGGCTTTCTTCCTGAACTGATATGGGCCTCGCCCTCGATCAGATACTGATATGGGCCTCGCCCCCAAACTGATGCAGATGTGGGTCCCCCCTAAACTGATGCTGATGTGGGCCTCGCCCCCAAGCTGATACTGATGTGGGCCTCGGCCCTGAACTGATACTGATGTGGGTCTCGCCCTCAAACTGATACTGATATGGGCCTCGCCCCTATGTTGATATTGATATGGGCCTCGCCCCCATGCTGATACTGATGCTAATATTGATGCTTCTGACTGGCTTTCATTTTTCGCTTTCTCTCTTTCTTCTTCAAAACCTGTGAACACAAAACAAACACAAAACACAAAAAGGAATGCAAAATATGTTACGTGTATGCATACATGCGTGAATGAGTTTCCCATCCCATTGGGTTAGGTCTTCCGTCAATTCCATTGATGACCATTCTTCTCTTAGGGAAAGTACCATTTCCACCTGTCTACACTGATTTGTTCCAGGAACCCGTTTCTTTCTAAGTCTAACAGTCCCACTGTCTCCATTTCCCAATTCCTGAATGGCTAACTTATCTTTTCTGCTTGCTTCTTTTGAGGATTCCCTACGTTCTGAGCATCACATTACCAAGATTGAACACACTCATGTTGCCAGTTTGAAAGTAATAGTCTTAGGCAGATAAATGAAATGATCGCCTTTATTATTGTTGAGGAAACGTTCGAACAGGTAAACAAAATCAATGTCTTTATTAAAAGTGCAAGATAAACTAGGAGAAACAACAATGCCTTCTTCTTCAGCCCATGGTTCTTCACCATTGTTATCCCTTATCCCCATATGAGAAGCTTGGTGGTTGAGGGTTCGGAGGACAAAGGTTTCAAGAAAGCAAAAGGTTATCATGGTGGTGGGGCGGAGTGGTAATTTGGTAGAGGGTTTCTGTGTGTGTTGGGTTGTTCTTTCTCTGGGTCGGGTATTATATGGGCATCGATGAGGTTTTGGATTTCATGTCTGAGGTGGGCGCAGTTGTTGGTGTCATGGCCTTTTTCTTGGTGGAAGTGACAATATAAGTTTAAGTTCATGTGAGGTGGCACAGGATTTGGAATGGGCCTAGGTTCCAAAGGTTTTAAGAGTCCTTGCGCCTTCAGCTTTTCGAATACCTTTGAAAGAGGCTTACCAAGGTTAGAAAATCGTCTGTTCTTAATGGTAGTGACCTCAGCAGTAGCAGGCATAGTCCCTGAATGTCCCCCAATATTCCTTCTGTTCTGTCCATAAACTTTCTGTTCTTGGCTTCCTCCTCCTCAATATCCATAACTGTCTCCCTCAGCTGTCGAAAATCAGTAATCATCGAAGTCATTCTCCTCAGTTTGCCATAAATAGAGGGCTTGGTGCCCTTGATGATCATTTTGATCTGGTCCTTTTCTGAGGGCCGGGTTTGCATCTTCAGAAGCTGGCTCCTCCAGCGGTCCATATATTCCTTGAAATTTTCCTCCGGCTTCTGCTTGATATTTTCTAAGTCACAGAGTGACAAGTCAATCTCCAGGTCCGTGACATATTGCTTTAAGAAAGCATCAGATAGCTCCCTCCAATCTTCCTTAACCTGCTTGTCCAGGTTATGGTACCATACTACGGGTGCCCCCTCGAGTGACATCCCGAACATCTTTTGTACTTGGCGCTGAGACAGGCCAACTGAACTCATAACAGACACATACTGACGGAGATGTACCCTCGGATCTCCGTTCCCATTGAACTTAGCCAAATCCGGCATCTTAAACTGCGCCGGCAACTGCTCCTCAAACGTCATTGTCTCATAATCTAGCAAATCTTCATTCTTACCCCTCATCTTGCAGGTAACGGATTCAACCTGATCCCTGAGTTTCTGTATCTCGGCCTGAGACCCAATCACTCTTTCTGTTGCATACTCTGCCATATCATCATCAAAAGCGGGGATATCATCCCCCAACCCATTCGGAGGCTCCTCGCGCTTCCCATTCTCAGAATTTCCCCCAGCATGGAGCACAGCCATATCTTTCATGGCAGTAGTCAAGGCTTGCAACTGTTCAGTAATCTTGGCGAAACCATTCTCCAACTGATCTATCCGGGATACCTCAATATCTGATTCACTCATGTCTGTTCTCAGTATTTTGGTGAGTGTAGGCATTGCATTTTTTCATGTGAAACCCGATGAGGAGTCTTATTTGGAGACAACTACCTTTTAAGTCGCGGAAGTCGCGGGAAACGGACGTCGGAAGGGAAGAGTCAAGAATTGACGGTTTTGTCGGATTTAGTTCACGTGTTTAGCTTCGGGTTCGCTGTTGGATCTCCGTTTTAAAACTTAACCTTAGCCCAAGCCCATTAAATCACATCCAAAGAAATAATTAATATATGTCACAAATCAAAATAATTAAAACATTTAAAATATATGTCACAAATTTTAAATTAAATTCACAAACTAATTAAAATAAAATCTTAATTAAATTAAATTCACAAATTAAAATTAATTAACTCACAAAATAAAACTAAATTGAAATTAAATAATCAATTAATTGAATTAAATGTTAAATCTAAATTACAAACCAATTAAATTAATAAATTAAAATTAATTGCAATTAAAATTAAATCAAATAAAATCAAAAATCAAATACCAAAATTAAATAATTCACTTCCAAATTAAAATCAATCAAAATAAAATAATTCCTAATTTAATTAAAACACTCACCAATTTAAGAAATTCCTACCCAAATTACAATTATCTCTTGCCTAAAATAATCAAATTAAAATACACCTAATTAAATTGATTTATTTCCTTATTAACAAACCATGCAAACCCTAATTGATAACTATATAATATAACACTAAACTAAACCCTAGAGGGAGGACCACACACGGCAGTGACCAACAAAGCAAACAAAAAATCCTAGATTCATCACCCTCATCTTCCTCCCACTCACGGCACAAATACACAGATACCAACTCTCATTCTCGACAAAAAGAACCCACTCAACCTTCACGTAGCAGCCTGCCCACGTACCAAAATTCCAGAGCCACCACACGCCCCAACTTCATTGATAGCCTGCCACGCCCTGCACCTTAGCCAAATGAACCCTTTAAGCGCCATTCACCAGTCCTAAACCTCAGCCATTGACCCGGCCTTCAACGTAAAATAATAACCTTAGAAGCCCTCAATCAGCACATTCACGCCAATCACTTCAACGCCCAGTGCCCTTGCCTTCATCAGCCACGCACGTAGCCCTCCTCTCAACCCTCAGTAAACAAATTTAAAGCACCAGCCCTCATCCAGTAACAACACACACATCCGCACCTAAATCCACCGCCCACTGCCGAGAGAATCCCCATAAATACAGCCCCTAAACCCACGAAACTGCCCCAGTAAAAAGTCCGAACTAACCCAAAATACAACCAAAAACAGTCCCAAAAATGCCACAAACAGTCGAAAAACCAGCCCCTAAACCGACACAGAACCCGTGAACAAATCACCCAAAAACAGTGAGTAAACCAGTCCCCGAAAATACCCCAAAATAGTCCCAAAACCGCACAAAACAGTCCCTAAATGTACCTGAAACAGTGAGCAGCGAAACGGCAGCGAAATAACAGCAAAACGGAGTGAAAATAGCGAGTAAAACAGCGAAACAGCGAGGTAAAATGCAAACCAGTGAACCAGAAAGGTTGTGGAGTGATAGCCCTTCCGACAGTTGTAAACGCGAGTCCGGAAGACGACTTAAAAGGTTAGACCTGAGGGTACCTTTCACACTTGTTTTTATCTGATTTTATTGATTCTTTTAATTGTGTTTTAATTATTTATTGAATATTGTTTGCATGTGATGTGTGTTGTGGCCATTGATTAAAACGGAAAATACGTCGTCTCTCGTGGTATATAGGATGGAAACCCAGACGTAAATTCCGTAGCCGTTCCGACGATCCGAATGGACGGTAGTGCGGTCTGTACTTGGGATACAACTCCACGTACCACTTGAGTAAACGGCGTATATTTCGCCTTATGTTATTTTGATTATTCTCACTTTATTATTCTGTCTTTTAATTTCCGCATGTTATTTATTTATGTTATGATGCGATCGAGCGCATGGGCTTAGTAAGTGGAATGAAAGATCCCCTATGGGGAAGGGTTAAAGCCCTTTACCACGATGCTTTGCCGCGCCGGTTGATGTATGTTCGGTTGAATGCAAGACACGTTCAATCGGGCATATTAAGTTTGATATGATTGTCTTTATTTTTTGAATGTATGATGCAATCGAGCGCATGGGCTTAGTGAGTTAGTCCAAAGGTCCTCTATTTGAGAGACGAAGAGCCTAAAAGGCCACCTTTGTGACACTACTTCGCCGCGCCGGACGAAGTATGTTTGGGTTGAATGTACGTTCAATCGGGCATACGAAGTCCTACCTTTTATTGTCTTTATTTCATGTATTGTGATGTGACGGCATGAGCTTAGTATGTTGGTCTAAAGGTCCTCTCTTTGAGAGACAAAGAGCCCCAAAAGGCCACCTTTACGGCAGTACTTCGCCGCGCCCCTTTATTTTGTTGTTTAGTATGACGTCTTCTTGCATGACCATGCATCATATCACATTGCGCATGGGCTTAGTATGTTGGTCTAAAGGTCCTCTCTTTGAGAGACAAAGAGCCTAAAAGGCCACCTTTACGGTAGTACTTTGCCGCGCCTCTTTTATTTAGTTATTCGCTTCATAACGTCTTTTTGAAAATTCATGCATCATATTGCATTGCGCATGGGCTTATCAAGTGAGATTAAGGGTCCTCCACTTTGAGGGGTGAAAATGCTTGAAAGCTACCTTTGCTACAATGATTTTCCGCGCCCCTTTATCCGTTATTGTTTACTAGATGTCATATATTCATCCGTCCATGTGTCGTGTTGTTTACTGCATTTTGGAGGTCACTGTTGATCCCCGTTCGAACGCATTTTAGAACGCCGCACGAACGCATGTTTTCTGTCTGGTCTTGTTCGAACGCATTATCAAATGCCATACGAACGCGAATTTTCTGTTTACCGTTCGAACGCGTTTCAGAACGCCGCACGAACGCATGTTTTCTGTCTGGTCTCGTTCGAACGCATTATCAAACGCCATACGAACGCGAACCTTCTGTTTACCGTTCGAACGTGTTTACGAACGCTACACGAACGCGAACACACTGAAATGAGACACTTTCATCACATGCCATGTATGATTGCTTCTTAGGTGATTTTTCTTATGAAACCCCATATAGTCATTCTTATCTTTGTACACATCATAATGAAAAGCATGTTTATTCCATTGGTTGCATCATTTACCTTAGTATTGGTTTAACTTATTACAATTCATATATATATGTCATGATAGCATTTGAGTATTATTTCTTGTGGTATATCGGATGGAAACCCAGACATAAATTCCGTAGCCGATTCCGAATGGACGGTAGTGCGGTCTGTACTTGGGATACAATTCCACGTACCACTTGGAAAGGTGCTCACATGTGTGCTTGTGTGGTTAATATGTGTGCTTTCATGAATCTAATATGCTAATGAAGTTGTATGTTCGTTGCTACTTTGATGTATTTTCTATCATGCAATCTTAGATGTGAAATATATGTAAATTTATGTGTAAGTTTTATTTTCTACATGTGAATTAGAAGCACGAAACTCTTGGAAATAAGTGTTACTTAAGCTTGATTAAATTATTATGTAAATCCTTTCATTACAAGTGACATAAGTAAGGGACCATTCTGAACCCAATGGTTTGAGGTCTTCCCTTGCGAGGGGTGAGTGCGGCCTTAAATCTCATTTTCCCGGTTCACACCGGGTGGCGACTCCATTATTCTCCGATTTAGTCCTTGTGGCTACTCCGTACTCCCGACTAGGCCGCGAGCCTAGGACAGCATGCGTCGCCCAGTTTCCTGTGTTCCCACAGTCTGGCGACTCCACTGGGGATAGAGAATCGGCCCCGAAATATTATCTTGTAATGTTTGGATTTATGTTCTAATTGACCGTGTCTATAGTGGATGAAATGAGGGTTTAATCAAAGGCATTTTGAGGCTAGGTAGTGGTTTGGTGTCTTCCTTCACTCACTACCTTTCTAGAAGGAAAAGCTGTGAAGGCACCTAGATAGCCATCTACTCGTAGCCTATTGTGATGGACTAATTTGGAGGACTCGTTGTTTATTCCTGACACCAAGCGATAAGAGCCTAAGAGGCTTGGGTATTTAAGTGAGCCTCGCTCCACCTTCCCTCTGGGGAATCTACAACGGGAAATCCATTTGACAGTCCGTCACACACCATAGCTCATTGGCACGTACCTTAGTGTATAAAAAAGGTGCGCTCACTTGGTGCTCGAACCCTTGATTGGGGAGACCTAGTTGTGGGTCATCCTTCGCCGATGAGAGCCTTTGTCTACACTCTTGTGAACCCACCCATAGACCGGGATTGTATGGTTAAAGTAACAATTATTTCCTTGAGTATGAGCTTGTGGACCATCCTCATTTGGATGTAGTTGGACCATTGTCAGAAGTGCGGACTTGCTGGGCCATTTAAACTGGGGCGAGTTCGTACCTTATGACTATTAGGCCCAAAGCTTCTGAAATGTTGATGGGCCATTTTGTAGAAATTATTACGTTATGTTTGCATTATCTTTCTTCTATGCTTGTGTTTGGGAACATCGTCGTTTGGATCCATTTGGACCTTTTGTCATAAGATATGGGCTTGTTGGGCCATTTAAACTGGGACAAGAACATATCTTATGACGATTGGGCCAAAAGGCTTCTAAATAACAATGGGCCATTTTATGATTGTGTTCGGAATATTATCATTTGGATTTAGTTGGGCTCTTTGCCATGAGATGTGAACTCGTTGGGCCATTTAAACTGGGACGAGTTCACTCCTATGACAGTTAGCCCAAAAACTTCTAAAATGATAACGGGCCGATTTGTTTGAAAATTTTAATTGATTTAGTATGTTATATATGTTACATGCATCTTATTCACCTCATACATACATATATCATGTTAACACCATCTATGTCTCAAAAAGACATCATAGATACCGTTTGGGTTAGGGAAGAGAGAAGACTCACTAAAAGACCGGTAACAGACATGAGTGAATCAGATATTGAGGTATCCCGGATGGATCAGTTGGAAAACGGTCTCGCCAAGGTCACCGAACAGTTGCAAGCCTTGACTACTGCCATGACAAATATGGTTGTGCCCCGTGCTGGGGGAAATTCTGAGAATGTGAGGCGCGAGGAGCCTCCGAATGGGTTGGGGGATGATATCCCCACTTTTGATGATGACATGACAGAGTATGCAACAGGAAAAGTGATTGGGTCTTAGGCAGAATTTCAGAAGCTTCGGGATCAGGTTGAAACAGTTACCCGTTAAATGAGGGGTAAACATGAAGAGTTGTTAGATTATGAGGCAATGACCTTCGGAGAACAGCTGCCAGCTCAGTTTAAAATGCCGGACATGGCCAAGTTTAATGGGAATGGAGACCCAAGAGTCCATCTGCAGCAATATGTCTCAGTCATGAGTTCAGTGGGCCTATCACAGCGCCAAGTCCAAAAGATGTTTGGGATGTCACTCGAGGGGGCACCTGTGGTTTGGTATCATAGCCTTGAGAAGAAGGTTAAGGAAGATTGGAGGGAACTAGCTGATGCTTTTCTGAAGCAGTATGTTACAGACTTAGAGATTGACTTGTCACTCCGTGATTTGGAGAACACTAAGCAGAAGCCGGAAGAAAGCTTCAAGGAGTATGTAGACCGCTGGAGAAGTCCAGCTTCTGAAGAAGCAGACTCGGCCCTCTGAGAAGAACCAGATCAAAATGATCATCAAGGGTACTAAGCCCTCCATTTATGTAAGCTGCGGAGGATGACTTCGATGATTACGGATTTCTGACAATTGAGGGAGACGGTTATGGATGTTGAAGAAGAAGAGGCTGAAAACAGAAAGTTCTATGGCCAGAATAGAAGGAATATTGAGGGACCTTCAGGGACCAAGCCCACTACCACCGCTGAGGTCACTGCCATCAAAAGCAGGCGATTTTCCAACCTTGGTAAGCCTCTTTCAAGGGTGTTCGAAAAGCTGAAGGCGCAAGGACTTCTGGAACCCTTAGAGGCTAAACCAATTCCAAACCCTGTACCACCCAACCTTGACCTAAGCCTGTATTGTCACTTCCATCGGAGAAGGGGTCACGAAACTGATAACTGCATCTGCACCCACCTTAGGCATGAGATCCAAAACCTCATTGACTCCCACAAAATACCTGACCCAGAAAGAGAACAACCCAACGCACACAGAAATCCCCTACCCAACTACATGATCAACTCTGGCCTACCTGAAACCCTTGTCCTCCAAACTCTCAACCACTCAGCTTCATTCATAGGAATAGGGGATGACAACGGTGGAGAACCATAGGCCAATGAAGAAGGCAATGCTGCGAATGATGAAGTTATTCCTCCTAGTTTATTTGATCCTGCATTTTTAATAAAGACATTGATTTTGTCTCTTCGTTCGAACCTTTTCTTAATGATAATAAAGACGTTCGTTTTGCTTACTTGCTTACTTGCCTGAATCTCTTCCTTTCAACCGGCAACATGAGTATATTTGAGAAAAGCATTCAACCTTGGTACTATGAAATTCAGTGATGTTTAGAACACGGGGAATTCCCGAAAGCAGCAAGCAGAAAAGATATGGTGGTCATTCAGAAATTGAGAAATGGGGCAGTGAGACTATCAGACTTGGAAGTGAATGAGTTCACCGAGCCGATTAAAGTGGAAAGGTTGAAGCAATACTTTGCCTGAGGAAGAATTGGCGGAAGACCTAACCCAACGGGATATGAAACTCATTTATGCATGCATGCATACACGTAACATACTTTTCATTCTTTTGTGTTTGTTTTGCTTTGTATTCACAGGTTTTGAAGCAGAAAGAGAGAAAGCGGCAAAGACAAACCAATCAGGAACAGCGATAGCACTGTACCAGTCTGGGGGCGAGGCCCATATCAGTATCAGTCTGAGGGCGAGGCCCATATCAGTATCAATCTGGGGGCGGGCCCATATCAGCAGTATCAGTCTAGGGGCGAGGCCCATATCAGTATCAGTTGGGGTCGATGCCCATATCAGTATCAGTTGGGGGCGAGGCCCATATCAGTTTCAGTCTTGGGGATGAGTCCCAGGGGCGAGGCCCATATCAGTATCAGTTTGGGGCGAGGCCCACATCAGCATCACTCTGGGAACGAGGCCCACATCAGCATTAGTATCAGTTTAGCCGGGAATGGCACTCCAAGAATGGAAACACAGTTCAGGAATGAACAAGTCGGGAATGGCACTCAAAGAATGGAGCAAGGTTCGGAAATGGACCACTCTCATATCAGTATTGGTTCGGAATGAACTATCTCTCCTCAGCAATGGTTCGGAAATGGACCACTCTCATATCAGTATTGGTTCGGAAATGAACTATCTCTCCTCAGCAATGGTTCAGAAATGGACCACTCTCATGTCAGTAACGGTTCGGAAATGGACTATCTCTAATCAGCAACGGTTCGAAAATGGACCACTTTCATATCAGTAATGGTTCAGAAATGGACCACTCTCATGTCAGTAACAGTTCGGAAATGGACTATCTCTCATCAGCAACGGTTCGAAAATGGACCACTCTCATATCAGTAACGGTTCGGAAATGGACCACTCTCATATCAGTATTGGTTCGGAAATGGACTGTCTCTCATCAGCAACGGTTCGAAAATAGACCACTCTCATATCAGTATTGGTTCGAAAATGGACTATCTCTCCTCAGCAATGGTTCAGAAATTGACCCCTCTCATATCAGTCATGGTTCGAAATGGACCATTATCACATCTTGCCGAAAATGGCACTCCGAAAATGGAGCACGGTTCGAAATGGACCATCATCTCATCACTTGCCGAAAATGGCACTTCGAAAATGGAGCACGGTTCGAAAATGGACCACTATCTCATTAGTCGCCGAAAATGGCACTCCGAAAATGGAGCAACGGTTCGGAAATGGATCATTATCACATCTCGCCGAAAATGGTACTCCGAAAATGGAGCGTGGTTCGAAAATGGACTATCATCACATCAGCGACACTTCAAAAATGGGGTTAGCAAGCCGAAAATGGCGCTCCGAAAATGGAGCACGGTTCGAAAATAGATAAGCATCACTTTAGCAACGCCTCGGAAATGAGGTTTAGCATACCGAAAATGGTACAACCGGATCAACTTAACTCAACACAGCAGGCAAACCAGGAGACAGCTGGCGAGCCAGGTAAGTGAAAATGCATTGCATGTACTTTCATAGGATTGTCACTGTCACACACTGCACAAGTCCCATCAAAGTGGGGGCGACTGTAGGCATTGCATTTTTTCATGTGAAACCCGATGAGGAGTCTTATTTGGAGACAACTACCTTTTAAGTCGCGGAAGTCGCGGGAAACGGACGTCGGAAGGGAATAGTCAAGAATTGACGGTTTTGTCGGATTTAGTTCACGTGTTTAGCTTCGGGTTCGCTGTTGGATCTCCGTTTTAAAACCTAACCTTAGCCCAAGCCCATTAAATCACATCCAAAGAAATAATTAATATATGTCACAAATCAAAATAATTAAACAAATTTAAATTAAATTCACAAACTAATTAAAATAAAATCTTAATTAAATTAAATTCACAAATTAAAATTAATTAACTCACAAATATAAACTAAATTGAAATTAAATAATCAATCAATTGAATTAAATGTTAAATCTAAATTACAAACCAATTAAATTATAAATTAAATTAATTGCAATTAAAATTAAATCAAATAAAATCAAAAATCAAATACCAAAATTAAATAATTCACTTCCAAATTAAAATCAATCAAAATAAAATAATTCCTAATTTAATTAAAACACTCACCAAATTTAAGAAATTCCTACCCAAATTACAATTATCTCTTGCCTAAAATAATCAAATTAAAATACACCTAATTAAATTGATTTATTTCCTTATTAACAAACCATGCAAACCCTAATTGATAACTATATAATATAACACTAAACTAAACCCTAGAGGGAGGACCACACACGGCAGTGACCAACAAAGCAAACAAAAAATCCTAGATTCATCACCCTCATCTTCCTCCCACTCACGGCACAAATACACAGATACCAACTCTCATTCTCGACAAAAAGAACCCACTCAACCTTCACGTAGCAGCCTGCCCACGTACCAAAATTCCAGAGCCACCACACGCCCCAACTTCATTGATAGCCTGCCACGCCCTGCACCTTAGCCAAATGAACCCTTTAAGCGCCATTCACCAGTCCTAAACCTCAGCCATTGACCCGACCTTCAACGTAAAATAATAACCTTAGAAGCCCTCAATCAGCACATTCACGCCAATCACTCACTTCAGCGCCCAGTGCCCTTGCCTTCATCAGCCACGCACGTAGCCCTCCTCTCAACCCTCAGTAAACAAATTTAAAGCACCAGCCCTCATCCAGTAACAACACACACATCCGCACCTAAACCACCGCCCACTGCCGAGAGAATCCCCATAAATACAATACAGCCCCTAAACCCACGAAACTGCCCAAAACAATCCCCAAACTAACCCAAAAATAAACCCAAAACAGTCCCAAAAATGCCACAAACAGTCGGAAAACCAGCCCCTAACGACCACAACAAACCAGTGAACAAATCACCCCAAAATAGTGAGTAAACCAGTCCCCGAAAATACCCCAAAATAGTCCCAAAACCGCACAAAACAGTCCCTAAATGTACCTGAAACAATGAGCAGCGAAACGACAGCGAAATAGCAGCAAAACGGAGTGAAAACAGCGAGCAAAACAGTGAAACAGCGAGGTAAAATGCAAACCAGTGAACCAGAAAGGTTGCGAAGTGATAGCCCTTCCGACGGTTGTAAACGCGAGTCCGGAAGACGACTTAAAAGGTTAGACCTGAGGGTACCTTTCACACTTGTTTTTATCTGATTTTATTGATTCTTTTAATTGTGTTTTAATTATTTATTGAATATTGTTTGCATGTGATGTGTGTTGTGGCCATTGATTAAAACGGAAAATACGTCGTCTATCGTGGTATATAGGATGTAAACCAAGACGTAAATTCCGTAGCCGATTCCGAATGGACGGTAGTGCGGTCTGTACTTGGGATACAACTCCACGTACCACTTGAGTAAACGGCGTATATTTCGCCTTATGTTATTTTGATTATTCTCACTTTATTATTCCGTCTTTTAATTTCCGCATGTTATTTATTTATGTTATGATGCGATTGAGCGCATGGGCTTAGTAAGTGGAATGAAAGATCCCCTATGGGGAAGGGTTAAAGCCCTTTACCACGATGCTTTGCCGCACCGGTTGATGTATGTTCGGTTAAATGCAAGACACATTCAATCGGACATATTAAGTTTGATATGATTGTCTTTATTTTTGGTATGTATGATGCAATCGAGCGCAATGGCTTAGTGAGTTAGTCCAAAGGTCCTCTATTTGAGAGACGAATAGCCTAAAAGGCCACCTTTGTGACACTACTTCGCCGCGCGGGACGAAGTGTGTTTGGGTTGAATGTACGTTCAATCGGGCATACGAAGTCCTACACTTTTATTGTCTTTATTTCATGTATTGTGATGTGACGCGCATGGGCTTAGTATGTTGGTCTAAAGGTCCTCTCTTTGAGAGACAAAGAGCCCCAAAAGGCCACCTTTACGGCAGTACTACTTACTTCGCGTGCCCCTTTATTTTGTTGTTTAGTATGACGTCTTCTTGCATGACCATGCATCATATCACATTGCGCATGGGCTTAATATGTTGGTCTAAAGGTCCTCTCTTTGAGAGACAAAGAGCCTAAAAGGCCACCTTTACGGCAGTACTTTGCCGTGCCTCTTTTATTTAGTTATTCGCTTCATAACGTCTTTTGAAATTCATGCATCATATTGCATTGCGCATGGGCTTATCAAGTGAGATTAAGGGTCCTCCACTTTGAGGGGTGAAAATGCTTGAAAGCTACCTTTGCTACAATGATTTACCGCGCCCCTTAATCCGTTATTGTTTACTAGATGTCATATATTCATCCGTCCATGTGTCGTGTTGTTTACTGCATTTGGAGGTCACTGCTGATCCCCGTTCGAACACATTTCAGAACGCCGCACGAACGCATGTTTTCTGTCTGGTCTTGTTCGAACGCGTTATCAAACGCCATACGAACGTGAATTTTCTGTTTACCGTTCGAATGCGTTTCAGAACGCCGTACGAACGCATGTTTTCTGTCTGGTCTCGTTCGAACGCGTTATCAAATGCCATACGAACGCGAACCTTCTGTTTACCGTTCGAACGCGTTTACGAACGCTACACGAACGCGAACACACTGAAATGAGACACTTTCATCACATGCCATGTATAATTGCTTCTTAGGTGATTTTTCTTATGAAACCCCATATAGTCATTCTTATCTTTGTACACATCATAATGAAAAGCATGTTTATTCCATTGGTTGCATCATTTACCTTAGTCTTGGTTTAACTTATTACAATTCATATATATATGTCATGATAGCATTTAAGTATTATTTCTTGTGGTATATCGGATGGAACCCAGACATAAATTCCGTAGCCGATTCCGAATGGACGGTAGTGCGGTCTGTACTTGGGATACAATTCCACGTACCACTTGGAAAGGTGCTCACATGTGTGCTTGTGTGGTTAATATGTGTGCTTTCATGAATCTAATATGCTAATGAAGTTGTATGTTCGTTGCTACTTTGATGTATTTTCTATCATGCAATCTTAGATGTGAAATATATGTAAATTTATGTGTAAGTTTTATTTTCTACATGTGAATTTAGAAGCACGAAACTCTTGGAAATAAGTGTTACTTAAGCTTGATTAAATTATTATGTAAATCCTTTCATTACAAGTGACATAAGTAAGGGACCATTCCGAACCCAATGGTTTGAGGTCTTCCCTTGCGAGGGGTGAGTGCGGCCTTAAATCTCATTTTCCCGGTTCACACGGGTGGCGACTCCATTATTCTCCGGTTTAGTCTTGTGGCTACTCCGTACTCCCCGACTAGGCCGCGAGCCTAGGACAGCATGCGTCGCCCAGTTTCCTGTGTTCCCACAGTGAGTCTTCCCTTTTTTCTAACCCAACGGGAATCTATGATGGCTTTCAGAACACAAGGGTTAACATGATATATGTATGCATGGGGTGCATGGGATGCATGATATGCATGCAATACAAGAAATATATCAACTCATTAAAATTTTCACACAAATCGGCTCATCATCATTTTAGAAGTTTTTGGGCTAACTGTCATATGAGTGAACTCGTCCCAGTTTAAATGGCCCAACAAGTTCACATGTCATGGCAAAGAGCCCAACTAAATCCAAATGATAATATTCCGAACACAATCATGAAATGGCCCATTGTTATTAGAAGCCTTTTGGATATGTTCTTGTCCCAGTTTAAATGGCCCAACAAGCCCATATCTCATGACAAAAGACCCAGATGGATTCAAATAGCAATGTTCCCAAACATAAGCATACAAGGAAGATATTATAAACATAAAATAATAACTTCTACCGTGTGGCCCTCCATCATTTCAGAAGCTTTGGGCCTAATTGTCATAAGATACGAACTTGCCCCAGTTTAAATGGCCCAGCAAGTTCGCATTTTTGACAAAGAGTCCAATTCATTCAAATGATGATGGTCCTAAAGCACAAGGAAATATTTGTTATAGGCTATACAACCCGGTCTACGCATGGGTTCGTGGGAGTATGGACAAAGGCTCTCATCGGCGAAGGATGGCCCACAACTAGGTCTCCCCAATCAAGGGTTCGAGCAACCAAGTGAGCGCATCCCTTTTTATACACTAAGGTACGTGCCAATGATGTATGGTGTGTGACGGACTGTCAAATGGATTTCCCGTTGTAGATTCCCAGAGGGAAGGTGGAGCGAGGCTCACTTAAGTACCCAAAGCCTCTTAGGCTCTTATCGCTTGGTGTCAGGAATAAACAACGAGTCCTCCAAATTAGTCCATCACAAAGGCTACGAGTAGATGGCCATATAGGTGTCCTCACAGCTTTTCCTTCTAGAAAGGTAGTGAGTGAAGGAAGACACCAAACCATTACCTAGCCTCAAAGTGCCCTTGATTAAACCCCCACTTTATCCACTATAGATATGGTCAATTAAAACATAAATCCAAATATTACAAGACAATATTTCGGGGCCAATTCTCTATCCCCAGTGGAGTCGCCAGACTGTGGACAACAGAACCTGGATGACGCATGCTGTTCTAGGCTCGCGGCCTAGTTGGGAGTACGAAATAACATGGAGTCGCCACCCGGTGTGAACCGGGACAAAGATTTAAGGCCGCACTCACCCCTCGCAAGGGAAGACCTCAAACCGTTGGGTTCAGAATGGTCCCTTACTTATGCAACTTGTAATGTAAAGATTTAAGCAATAATCCAACCAAGCCTATGACATATATTTCCAAGTGCAACACAATCCTAAATTCACATGCTTGAAAGTATAGTTTACATCTAACATACATGAAACCAAATCTTATTGCCAAATTCACATGCTCAAAAGTAGGCCTTTGCAACAACAAGCACATAACGTCATAAGAATTCAATCATTCATGTAAATATAAACACAAACAGCCATGGTAACATTTGCGTGTAATGTAAAGGAAATCAAAATGACGACAAATAATATTGTAGGCGCATAACAGAAATAGACAACTAGAGAGGTAATACAAATGCATAGCGTACAAAGGGGTAACCATATGCTAAGATGGACATGTCGTAACGTGATGCAAGAGGATCTGTTTAGAATGCTCACGTTCGTATGGCGTTTGTGAACGCGTTCGAACGGAAATGAAACAGAATACTCACGTTCGTGTGGCGTTTGTGAACGCGTTCGAACAGAAATGAAACAAAATGCTCACGTTCGTATGGCGTTCGTGAACGCGTTCGAACGGAGATGAGACCTGATGCTTGATAAGGCAAAATGCATGCGCGTTCGAGTTGCGTTCGTAAACGCGTTCGAACGGGAACAGACCTGATGCATGAAATGGGACGTAATACATAAACAACAAAATAAAGGGGGCGCGGCGAAGTACTTCCGTAAAGGTGGCCTTTTGGGGCTCTTGATCTCTCAAAGAGATGACCTTTAGACCAACATACTAAGCCCATGCGCGTCACATCAAATCATGCATACAAACATAAAGACAATCATATCAAACTAAGTATGTCCGATTGAACACATCTTACATCCAACCGAACACAGGTCAACCGGCACGGCTAAGCATCGTGGCAAAGGGCTTTAACCCCTCCCCATAGGGGATCTTTCATTCCACTTACTAAGCCCATGCGCTCGATTGAATCATGCATACAAAAAAGTTAAAAGCAATAATATTAAACGTAATATGTCCGATTGAACGTATCTCGCATTCAACCGAACACACATCAATCGGTGCGGCAAAGCATCGTGGTGAAGGATTTTAACCCTTCCGATTAGGGGACCTTTCATCGCACTTACTGAGCCCATGCACTCGATTATATCATACACAAATAAGTGACATACCGAATTTAAGTAACAAGAAATAGATAAACCAAAGCAACACAAAACAAGAGAAGGTGCCGTTTACTCAAGTGGTACGTGGAGTTGTATCCCAAGTACGACCGCACTACCGTCCATTCGGATTCGGCTACGGAATTTACGTCTGGGTTTCCATCCTATATACCACAAGAGACGACACTCTTCCATTTCATTCAAGCCACAACATGCATCCATAAACGACTCTCATGCGAATAGAATTCAATAATAAAAGAAACGAATATAAACTAATAAAAAAGTGCCCTCAGGTCTAACCTTTTAAATCACCTCTCGGATGTACGGTACACGATCGTTGGAAGGGTGGATGCTCCGCAACTCTTCCGGTTCACTGGTTCACTGTTCTCGCTCGTTGTCTTACTGTTTTGGGTTGTCGTTCTCCATCTTTTGCTGCTGCTTTTGACTCCGATTCGCTGCCGTTGCTACTGTTTTGCTGCTGTATTTTAGTTACTGTTTTTGGGATGTTTTGGCTACTGTTTTGGGTGTGATTTTCGGTGATGTTATGGTGTGGTTCGGGGGCTGTTTTAGGAGGTGTAAGGGCTGCTGTATGGGCTGTTTTAGGAGGTGTAGGGGCTGCTGTAATTCGGTAATGAGGGAGTGGAGAGCTAGGGGAGGCTTTCCTTGTATGAATGAGCTAGCTAGCCTTGAGAAGGTTGGTGAAGGGTTCTTTTTATAGGCAAAGGGTTAGGCTTGACAAGGAAAGGGATTTGTGTATTTAAAAAGGGATATGATTTGGTGTTGGACAAGGAAAGCAAGGGATTTGATTGGCTTGGATTAGGGAGGTTGAATATTTAGTTTGTGTTGATTAGGCATACAATATTTTTAGTTGGGAATAATATATATTTGATTCGGAATATAATTGGTTGATTGATTTTAATTAGGCATATCTTATCTTAATTTTAGTATATGAATTATTTAAATTAGGCATGATTTTAGTTTAAGTTTGGTAAATATTTTATTTAATTATTATTAATTTATTATTATCTTATTTAGTTAATGTTTTAATTAATATTTATTTATTTAATTTGGGATGTGTTTTATGGGCTTTGGGGGGCTAATTGGGCTGGGGTGCGAGGCTAGCAGCAAAACCAGAATTACCGACCACCGTTCGAACGCTCTCCTCGAACGCGGCACGAACGTCCGCAATCTGCCTGACGTTCGACCAAAGTAACGAACGCAGCACCAACGAAGACAGTGAACTTGTTTATTCTGAATTCCCCCTTACGATGTCCGTTTTCCGTGACCTCCGTGACTTAAAAGGTAGTGTCTCCAAAATGAGACTCATCATAGGCACTTATGTGTAAAAATGCAGTGCCTACACCGCATTTTTCTCTTAACAATTGAGAAGAACCAAAGTAGCCAAGGTTTACCCTTCTAGCGTATGAGAGAGAGAGCGAGCGCGAGCTCGTGTACCCCATGTTGGTGCGCAAGTTGAGCCAAACCTAATCATATATTGACTTACCGACCGCTGTGCTGGAGAGATAAAGTTGGAATGATGTATGCTGAGTGAACAATATTGGGGATATGCCCTAGAACCAATCATGTCATATGGTTCAAAGGTACTGTTTTTGTGTAAATATAATCTTATAATTAGTTGTAAATTAGTTTACGAATTAATATAATAGTAACCTTATAACATTTTACATATGTTTAGTTGTTATCACATAGTTTATGAAAAATATGATCATGTGATGTATTGTGTGTCGAGACTCTGTCTGCAATAGGTTGTAGATATGAGTACAGAGGTTTGATTTAAATACATCTGAATTTGTTCCTAGTTGAGGTGATATCATCAGGGATGATCACATCACATGACTGGTATGTTTTTTATGCTACCATTGATTAATACTTGATACTGATATTTTGGTGATGAGTCTCACGTCACAAAAGCATGAACATGGGTAATACGTTTGAGAAACATGTTACTGAAAGTGACCAAACGCGACGAATCACATGAATGATTATATGCAGTCAATGATTCATCATACATCCGTACTAGTGTACCATTAGTTATTTGAACCGAGAAGTCACGACTATCGTCTACATTGAGACACGTCATTCACATGTGTATATTGCACTGAGTTCATCACGTCTGGTGAAAGAAGCTTGCTGGCAATGTATTCTTAATGTATGAGGACATGTGATCGTCGAGATGAAATCTGCTGGCTCAGATACTTGAGCTTGAGATCATATACGAAAATATCATACATGAGGATTAAGTCTTCGGTTGGAGCACGTGTCTTCCGTAAACTTGATTTTCGGATACGTACGTCTCATATATGATTGATTTCCTTATCCTATGATCGATTTATGGGCTTGACGACTTCATGGTTCTCACTCGATCAGGATTCGACGACATATGGGCTTTACTACACGTAAATACAACTATATGGGTTTATCCGATATTTTATTCTTCATGTCTGGGGGTAATGACACATTGCTAGAGGTCACTCACTTGGGAACTTTGGTTGCAACGGGTTGTACCGAAATGATACAAATGTGTTCGTATCGACTCTTGTCTAGCTCACGGAGAACTCAGGGGGTCACACACATTAACTGAATGATTGACGAATTAATTAAATTGCTTCGACATATGATCACAATGCAATTTATGTACTTTATCGGCAAAGTGAAAAATATTCTCCGGTGCTGATGCGCTAGCATCTGTTTTTTCGGGAAAGACTAACTGTAATTCGATCAGTTATGCATATATTTAAGATATTCTCAATATTCCACATCAACACTGTAATTCTTAAAAAGACTAACTGATACAATCAAAATAAATCATGTTTTCAATAACGACATATTTTAATCCAAAATCATTCAAATCGGCAAACACATGTCCAATTCATTATAGGCAATGTATTCCAAATAATTTCTCAAATAATACTCACATGATAAGTATAAGAAATTTCAGAATATGACATTAGGCTATCAACATCAATAATCTATATATCCACTCATATTCTAGCAGCATTGGAAAAATTCCAATAAATAGTTAATAGCCATCGATTAAATTATAAATGTATTTAAACATTTTCTTATAACTTCTTGAAATTGTTGGCAATTCTAAATAATCATCTCTATAAATTAACAACCATTTCACCATTGCCTATTCTAGAAATTCAACAGCTTCATCAATCTTATCATCCCTACATGACCCACTAATCAAAATATCGTATGTAACAATATCCAGTTCACAACCACTAGCAATCATCAATCTAAAAGTCTCATCTGCGCTCATATTTAGCATAAATGATATTATCAAAATTGTATACTTAAACATGCATATTCAAATATCTCTCACAAGCCTATCAATTCCTTTAATATTCATTTCATGCATAATGTACTTATAATTGTACCTTAAGAACAGTAATAAATAATCATAAGTAAACATGGCAGATAGATACTGTCTTAAAATTATTGAAACAATATGCACAAATAAGAAATAGATTATGAGTTAGAACAATATTACCGTTCACCAAGATACAAAAAGTGAAATTGGGTTGAGTCGCGGACTTGGTCGCTCTCTTTAAGACGTTTCGTGGCTCTGCCCGGAATTTGTTCTAGCAGTATGTCAGCCCCGCCGTCTCCAGGATAAAACAAGCCCAAATTAACACTGTCTCAATCGATTTTGCACAAAACCGATTGGTATACTCACACCCAAAATATTTGCTCGGAATCTTAGAAAACAACCAAAAAAAAATAACAAATATTTTTTTTTCAAAGAGGGAAAATTTTATCTTTTGAGTTATGTCTAAATCAACAGTCTCATTTTTTATCTCCTCAAGGCTAATAGCCTCGTTGTCACCCATCTAAACTCAGCTGGGTTTTATGGCCAAAGATTTAAGCTTCTTTTGTCTACTGGAAACACCCTTAAAACAAGCGATGAGACCAATCAAGAACTTATTTTTTTGAGACCTCCACATCACTCCCATATCCTTCAAATTTATTGACAACTCTTGCACTATTCTTCTTCTCTTGCTCTGGTAGTTAAAAAAAAATTCCACTGCCACTTCACTTGTCTAAAAATGAATCTGACATCTCATGACCAATTACTTGGAAGCAATCCAACAGTGGGGAAGATACAATGGACCCAAATTTGGTTTCTTTAACATGGAACTCTAAAGGTGGTTGTTCGCCGTGTGTGGCCATTTCAACAACAGTTTTGGACTATGCTTCTACATCAACAAGAAGTGACGCTCACATCCAAAGGAAACAGAGGCAATCTCGGGAGTGGATCCATAAAGCTTATCGCCAACCAACGTAGCCACTGCCATGCAAGATTTTTCTTTTCCCTTGAAACTGTAACATTGAGTGCTTCTTTAGACAGTGCATTCTGCTGCCAATGGACTTGCGAAATGAGCCTTGCCATGCTGAATCTCTCTTTGTTGTTGATTGATGGTTAGGACTTGTGAGAGACTTTGGCTCTGCCCATTAGCCCCAACTTTTCTTACGGTGAGATTATGAACAATGACCCACTTCACCTTTTGGTTATATCTACAGCCTCTTATTCTCTAAGCAAATGGCTTGTGGGGTTCCGGACAAGAGATAGGGTTACAGTTTTAGAGGAGAGGCAAGCTGTGAGGTTTTTAATACCACCTTTGTAACTTAAACAAATTTAATAATAATTAGTGTGCAAAATAAATAATAATTATTAGGCAAAATAGATAATTTCAGTTACTCCAATTATTATAATTATTTTTTTTAACTTCTCCAACAATTAATTTCTTGTAACTCTTCAAAACATTAAAACCATTTTTTTTATAAAAATTCATATTTACAACAGAGACTTGGCCGTAGAAATTGCACGAATACATTCAGAGATGCCAGGAATTTCACGGCGTCCGTCGTTGGCCGACCCAATGCCGGGCTTCGTGTTGAATTACTTGCCTCCCAGCGATGACTTGCTAGACCTCGATCCTAGAAGCCTGCCTTGGGAGAGATTCTCAGCGGCTATTGATCTTATCACAGCTGTGCCAATTACTTCTTTCAGCTAAATTTCCTTTGTTGGAAAAAGAAATTTTGTCATTTAATTTTATATTCGTGCTATGCAGTGTAGAATATTTATTTTGGGATTATTCTCTTCCTTTTAAATTAAGTGCAACTTTAGGATTGCATTTGATGTTCCCACAGTTGATTTGTAAAATTAAGATTCAATTATTCATAAATTTTTATATTATAATTATCAATTATATTTTTTTTAGAAAAAAAAAGAAAACATGACATAATTTGATAGTAGGGCTTTGTTTGTTTGTTTTTGTTTAATATTATTTACATTCTAATGATAAATAAGATAGATATATTTGCTTCCGTCTAGACTACAAATTAAATCTATCGAGTATAAATTCAAAAATTTACTTCTGTCTCTCGATAGAGTTCTACTCACACTTCTTAGAAGACATTTACCCATATATTTTTCATATATATATATCCATGTTTCTATAAAATAATCGGATTTTTGTTTTTGAAAGCTCGCACACACTCGGTAATTATTAAGAGCGTGAGCCTCACTAGACTACAAGTTCAATTAGTAGATATAGGCCTTTGTTGGCTAAATAAATCTAGTGGTAGGACAAATTTCGCCTAGATGTGGTAAAAAAAAAACTCAACGGGTGAAGCCAAAATATTTTTCTACGCTAAAATTATTTTTAATCCAAGTATTATGTAATAAATAAATAAAAATTTGAACCTCAATTCTACAAGAGCACATGCATCTTCGGTTAGGGACACTTACAAATTTGATCCCCTTTGATTTCTAATTTGATTAATCTTGACTTTTTGCGCCCTAAATTTTCATTAAAAATGAAAATAGAAGAGATCGTTCAGTTCACCGGTCTAAATGACAAAATCTCATGAAATGAAATCTATTGTGAAATAGAAAAAACATGTGCTATTCATAGTCTCGTACCATAAAAGGATGACAAACCCACGAAAGTATTTTGAGTCCAATTTTTGCCACGCCATATTGATTCTAAATAAACTCCCCATTAGTTAAATGGAATTTCACAAAAAATATGTTGATCATCTCTCTTCTTTCTTTGATTTTTGAAGTTTGAGAGGTATATTTTCTTGACTTTTCTTCTTATAGTAATTCTTTCTCCTTTTTGGATTTATATATATACAATTAGTTTTTTCTTCTATACGTTTTTTGTTCACCGTTTTTGTAATTTTGGGTTTTCATTAAACATGATCATGAATGAAGGGTTCCTGTATAAGTTGTTCAAGTTTTTGTTGAGTTGGGTTCATAGCTTCTCGGACAAAGAACAAAAACTTCATTACTCTCTGATTTTTGGTACAATGATTCGGAGGTTAATGCTCTATATATATTGAGTTATTGACCACTGGATAAATGCATGAAATCAGGAATATGAATCAACTAAATCCAAGAATATGCAGCAATTAATTCCTAAATAACTGCCTGACGTGCAAATAAACTTGACTTGGTAAATAAATATAACATATCGCTCTAGAGAGACTAGAGAGCTCTTAAAGACTAGGATAACAAAATGACTCAAATAAAAAAATTAATTTCCGACAATCTCTCCCTTAAATTGAAAATTTCCAAATATTAGTTTAAATAATGTAGGCTGCAATGCACTCTCCCTTAAACCGAACCTTTTAAAGTGCAAACACCAAGCAGTTTACTGAACTTCTGAAATGCAACCAGTTTGAGAGGTTTTGTAAAATTATCAACAATTTGATTTTTCACTTCTGTAGTAGATGAGATCAATGGCTCCTTCCTTTGTGATGTCCCTTAAGAAATTCTAATTAAAAAAATAAGCATCTATACAACTATATCAAGTTCGTGGAGCTTGTTTTAATTCATATAATGCCTTTTTTAATTTATACAACTTATGCTCATCTCCAAACTTCATATACATGGGAGATTGACCAACAAATACATGTTCTTTTAAGTCGCCATGTAAGAATGCTGATTTTACGTCCAATTAGAAGCTAGGCCATGAATTTTATACAATTAATGCAATCACCAGTCTAATTGTGTCATATCTAGCGATCAGAGCAAAAACTTCTTCATGCCAAACTCTTGCTTATAACCTTTAACAACTAAGAGTGCCTTATATTTATCCATTTCACCATTCTCTTTCAATTCAATCTTGCAAACCCAACATATTGAAACATTTTGTCTCATAGTAAAGCACTTATAAATGACTTGTGTTTCAAGTCTTAACTGATTTCTTAGTCACCACTCAACATGCTCTATATATATATATATATATATATTTTTACTTGAAAGTGGGGGCTATACCGAATGGCCCAGCCCAAGTAAAAATCTTTACAAAAATATTTTTTAAATTTTTTTAAACGTTAAAGTTGGGCTTTGAGTGGGCTTGCCGAATGGCCCAGCCCAAGTAAAAGAATCCTTGTACAAAAAGATTTCTTATGGAAGTTAAATCCTATTTAAACGGTGAAGTCTCATTGAGCTTTGAGTAGGAAAATCCCGTAGACAAAGGAAAAAAAATAAGAACCTATTTAAAGAATAAACGAACAACGTTTATGGGATTTCTTTAATTTTTTGAGTGGAAGAAGTTTCTGTCTTTTTAACCACTTAATTTGATTTCTTGGTGTGGTGAGTCTATCTTGCCACTGTAAAAAAAATGATTTTTGGATTGCGGTTGTTTGATTATTTTGTTTTGTTTTTTATTGTGGTGCATAATTATGGTAAATCGAAGAATTACATTATAAATATTATTGTATATGAAATGAATTCTTATTTAACCCTCTAAAATAGGGAAGAAATTAATAATTTGGTGTTTGTTTTGTTTTTTAAGTTTGGCTATTGGTTTTTTTCAGATTTTGTTTTCCGCTTAACTAAAAATGATGGGTGTTCATAATTTTGTTTCAGTTTAGGCAAATCTCCAATGCTATCTATTTTTGGCAAAATACTCACTTCTGTTTCATAACTAGTTGCATTTGCTTTCGTAACAATGAATAGGGCAAATTCAAAACCCAAGGCACACAAATGAAGCGAGCAGAATCGAGCCAAGAAAAGCTGGTGCCTATATTGATAAGCGAACCGCTGCATGTTCCTGGAATGGTGAAGCTGCATGAGTGCAAAAGCTACAGAGACTTGGCCGTAGAAATTGCACGAATACATTCAGAGATGCCAGGAATTTCACGGCGTCCGTCGTTGGCCGACCCAATGCCGGGCTTCGTGTTGAATTACTTGCCTCCCAGCGATGACTTGCCAGACCTCGATCCTAGAAGCCTGCCTTGGGAGAGATTCTCAGCGGCTATTGATCTTATCACAGCTGTGCCAATTACTTCTTTCAGCTAAATTTCCTTTGTTGGAAAAAGAAATTTTTTCATTTAATTTGATCTTCGTGCTATGCTGTGGGAATATTTATTTTGGGATTATTCTCTTCCTTTTAAATTAAGTGCAACTTTAGGATTGCATTTGATGTTCCCACAGTTGATATGTAAAATTAAGATTCAATTATTCATAAATTTTTATTTTATAATTATCAATTATATTTTATAAAAAAAAAACATGACATAATTTGATAATAGGGCTTTGTTTGTTTGTTTTTTTTAATATTATTTACATTCTAATGATAAATAAGATAGATATATTTTCTTCCGTCTAGACTACAAATTAAATCTATCGAGTATAAATTCAAAAATTTACTTATTTCTCTCGATAGAGTTCTACTCACACTTCTTAGAAGACATTTACCCATATATTTTTCATATATATATATATTAGTGTTTGTTCGTGCCTACTGCACGGTGTTATAATTAAAATTTATATAGAGATTAAGATTTTGTTATTTAATCTATTTATAATAAAATGATTTTATTTTTTAATTAAATGATTTGATTCTTTAATTTATTTGGTAGTTTTCATTTTCCATTAATAAATGATTTTATTCTTTAATTTATTTGATAGTTTTCATTTTTCATTTTTATAGAGATTCTATAATGAAATGACTCTTTATCAGCCGTTAGATTATAATTAAATGATCTGAGCAGACAATTAAACCACATAAAAATAGCCTTTGGATGTATTATCTTTCTTAATCTTAACCATCTGTTACACTCTCTTTCCTCCCATACCATTGTGCTTTATAATATATATCTATGTTTCTATAAAATAATCGGATTTTTTGTTTTTGAAAGCTCGCACACACTCAGTAATTATTAAGAGCATGAGCCTCACTAGACTACAAGTTCAATTAGTAGATATAGGCCTTTGTTGGCTAAGTAAATCCAGTGGTAGTCCAAATTTCGCCTAGATGTGGTAAAAAAAACTTATACGGGTGAAGCCAAAATATTTTCTAAGCTAAAATTATTTTTAATCCAAGTATTATGTAATAAATAAATAAAAATTCGAACCTCAATTCTACAAGAGCACATGTATATTCGGTTAGGGACACTTACAAATTTGATCCCCATTGATTTCTATTTTGATTAATCTTGGCTTTTTGCCCCCTAAATTTTTATTAAAAATTAAAATAGAAGAGATCGCTCAGTTCACCGGTCTAAATCACTAAATCTCATGAAATGAATTCTATTGTGAAATAGAAAAAACATATGCTATTCATAGTCTCGTACCGTAAAAGGACGATAAACCCACGAAAATATTTTGAGTCCAACTTTTACCACGCCATATTGATTCTAAATAAACTCCCCTTTAGTTAAATGGAATTTCACAAAAAATATGTTGATCATCTCTCTTCTTTCATTGATTTTTGAAGTTTAAGAGGTATATTTTCTTGACTTTTCTTCTTATAGTAATTCTTTCTCCTTTTTGGATTTATATATATACAATTAGTTTTTTCTTCTATACGTTTTTTGTTCACTGTTTTTGTAATTTTGGGTTTTCATTAACATGATCGTGAATGAAGGGTTCCTGTATAAGTTGTTCAAGTTTTTGTTGAGTTGGGTTCATAGCTTCTCTGACAAAGAACAAAAACTTTATTACTCTCTGATTTTTGGTACAATGATTCGGAGGTTAATGCTCTATAGATATTGAGTTATTGACCAACGGATAAATGCATGAAATCAGGAATATGAATCAACTAAATCCAGGAATATGCAGCAATTAAATCCTAAATAAGTGCCTGACATGCAAATAAACTTGACTTGGTAAATAAATGTAACAAATCACTCTAGAGAGACTAGAGATCTCTTAAGGACTAGGATAACATAATAACTCAAATAAAAAAATTAATTTCCAACAATCTCTCCCTTAAATTAAAAATTTCCAAATATTAGTTTAAAGAATGTAGGCTGCAATGCACTGTCCCTTAAACCGGACCTTTTAAAGTGCAAACACCAAGCCGTTTCTTGAGCTTCTGAAATGCAACCAGTTTGAGAGGCTTTGTAAATATATCAGCAACTTGATTTTTCACTTCTGTAGTAGATGAGATCAATGGCTCCTTCCTTTGTGATGCCCCTTCAGAAATGAAACTCCACATCTATATATTTGCATCTTCCATGTAGAACCTGATTTCTGGAGAGCTTTATTGCTGAACTACTGTCACAATAAATTGTAGTGACTCCATCTTGCTTGAAATATAGATTGTCAAGAAATTTCCTCAACCAAAGCCTGACAAGCACAACCTGTTACAGCTACTATATCAAGCTCCTTACAATTTTTTTATAAAGCATGCTGTCAATCTTATTTCCTTCAGGATCTCTATCAAGCTTTAGACCCATTTCCGTTGGCGTAATTTTTCATTTGAAACCTCTCTAAGATTTCTTGAACATAATTCTTTTGAGAAATAAAAATGCCAACAAGACTTTGCACCACTTCTATTCCAAGAAAATAACGCATCATTCCTAAATCAAACATGTCAAATTCAAGCATTATGGACTGCTTAAATTTTTCCAACATGACACTATCATTTCTGATGAAAATCATACCATCCACATATAAGCAAACAATAAAAATCTTCCTTCTTATCTCCAGTTTTTATAATAGTGTACGCTCATATGGATATTTTTGAAAACCCTAATTAGAAAAATAAGCACCTGTACAACTATATCAAGCTCTTGGAGCTTGTTTTAATTCATATAATGTATTTTTTAATTTATACAACTTATGCTCATCTCCAAACTTCATATAACCAGGAGGTTGACCAACAAATACTTATTCTTTTAAGTCGTCATCTAAGAATGCCGATTTTACGTCTAATTAGAGTATAGGCCATTAATTTTATACAATTAATGCAATCACCTATCTAATTGTGTGATATCTAGCAATCAGAGCAAAAACTTCTTCATAATCATTGCCAAACTCTTGCTTATAGCCTTTAACAACTAAGAGTGCCTTATATTTATCAATTTCACCATTCTCTTTCAATTCAATTTGCAACCCATTTCACACCAATGGTCTTTTATCCTTTTGGAAGCTCTATCAAATGTTATTTCTTTCAATTGCAACAATTTCCTCATCCATAATCTTTTACCATTTTGACTCTTTAACAGCATCTTCGAAAGCTACAGGATCACAATATGAAAAAAAGACCAAATGCGTGAGTGGATCCTCCGATTGATCAATCCCAGATGTCTCATAATCAGTCATCCATCAGGTCTCTTCTGTTGGAATTATAAGCGGCGAAAGCTAAATCTTATTCTTTTAGTCGTCATAGAATGCCGTTTAATTCTATTAGAGTATAGGCATTAATTTATACATTAATGCAATCACCTATCTAATTGTGTGATATCTAGCAATCAGAGCAAAAACTTCTTCATAATCATTGCCAACCTTGCTTATAGCCTTTAACAACTAAGAGTGCCTTATATTTATCAATTTCACCATTCTCTTTCATTCAATCTTGCAAACCCATTTCACACCAATGGTCTTTTATCCTTTTGGAAGCTCTATCAAATGTGTTATTTCTTTCAATTGCAACAATTTCCTCATCCATAATCTTTTACCATTTTGACTCTTTACAGCATCTTCGAAAGCTACAGGATCACAATTGAAAAAAGACCAAATGCGTGAGTGGATCCTCCGATTGATCAATCCCAATGTCTCATAATCAGTCATCCATGCAGGTCTTCTTCTGTTGGAATTATAAGCGGCGAAAGCGTGGTTCGCGCGAAATCGTAATTTTTAAAATTTTAAATTTACCGAATAAATTATTCAATATCTTATATGAATAATTCAATTATATTTCACCTAAACATTTCGATATCAAATAATGACATAATTAATTTAGAAAATACAGCGAAACTATTATGAAAATATTTTTCCATAAAATAGCATAAAACACGTTTTCGATCAAACCAACCAACCAATACCACACGGGGCTGCTCAGGTCAGCCCCAATAGTACTTGAGCATTTCACATGTGCCCGAACAGGGACAAATTCACTATTTGGGTAGCCGTTACCCAGTTAGCTCAAAAGTTATCCGGCAACGCTGTTTTTCATCGTTTTCACGTACTTTCACTCTGAATACGTATGAGCCTGCGTTTATGATTATGCAGCAAAATCCGACTAGACTTCCTATAAGTCTGGTCAGACATCGCTTAATTTCGACCTGCTAAATAAAATTCTGGCCAGAGCTTTACAAGTCCAGGCCAGTGAAACATGCCAAATCTATTTTCCTTTAGTTATGTTATTATTTCTCGTTTGTGTGGTTGTATGCGATATAATTTGTTCGTGTGTGATTTATGCATTATAAGACATGTTGATATTCCTTTAAGTTTGGATATTATACTGGCATCAGAAAGGGACCAATCTAAACCCAAACTGGTTTAAGGTCAAACCTTGCGAGTGGTGTAGTGCAGTCTTAATTCATTCTCAGTATCTTATATTGGGTGGCGACTCTTTTATTTTCTTGTTAGTCCCCTGTAGGCTAATCCAAACTCTCTATGAGCTACGAGCTCAATAGTGTAATGGTTGTCGACATCATAGGCATATAGGTAAACCATGCTTCATTTCTACAGATGGAGACTCCACTAGGGATAGAGAATCGGCTCCAAAAAAATACCTTGTAGTATCCATGACAAGACTGAGGTGAATCATATTTTCATTATTTTGCATATCCTTTTTAACTCGATGGCATTGCATATCGTGAAGTCGCTCTCACTCAAGGCGGTGGATCGCTATGTAATGATACCCATCACTCGTTGGAACGTACCCTTGAGGTATAAAACAATGCTTTCATTGGTTGTTCGAACCCTTAGGTAAGGAGACCTAATTATGGACAACCTTTCGCCAATGAGAGCCTAAGCTGTTAATAAGCCCACATGTGAGCCAATAATTATTTTCCCCTAGGAATAAACCTTCTTATTACATATGTATGGGCCCTAACCGTTTGAAGTAGATTGACCATCTTACCATGAGACGTAAACTTGTTGGGCCTTTTCAAGTGAGACAAGTTTGTACTTCAAGATAATTGGGCCAATTACTTTAAAATGTCTATGGGCCAACTTGTATGACAACCTTATTAGGCATAAAGTATTTAGTAAATGTTTAAATGCACTAAAGCAAAATGTACGCCTTGATTTGGCTCACGTGAATGTTCCTAAATATTTCCTAGCCTATCCCCCAAATGACCATGATTACCGAAGTTCTGGTTCATCATTTTTAAACTATGGCATAATCCCTATATTAGGCATAGTCATTTTGTAAATGAGCCGCCTTTGTCTCTTAACAATGGAGAAGAACCAAAGTAGCCAAGGTTTACCCTTCTAGCGTATGAGAGAGCGAGCTCGTGTACCCCATGTTGGTGCGCAAGTTGAGCCAAACCTAATCATATATTGACTTACCGCGTGTGCTGGAGAGATAAAGTTGGAATGATGTATGCTGAGTGAACAATATTGGGGATATGCCCTAGAACCAATCATGTCATATGGTTCAAAGGTATTGTTTTTATGTAAATATAATCTTATAATTAGTTGTAAATTAGTTTACGAATTAATATAATAGTAACCTTATAACATTTTACATATGTTTAGTTGTTATCACATAGTTTATGAAAAATATGATCATGTGATGTATTGTGTGTCGAGACTCTGTCTGCAATAGGTTGTAGATATGAGTACAGAGGTTTGATTTAAATACATCTGAATTTGTTCCTGGTTGAGGTGATATCATCAGGGATGATCACATCACATGACTGGTATGTTTTTTATGCTACCATTGATTAATACTTGATACTGATATTTTGGTGATGAGTCTCACGTCACAAAAGCATGAACATGGGTAATACGTTTGAGAAACATGTTACTGAAAGTGACCAAACGCGACGAATCACATGAATGATTATCTGCAGTCAATGATTCATCATACATCCGTACTAGTGTACCATTAGTTATTTGAACCGAGAAGTCACGACTATCGTCTACATTGAGACACGTCATTCACATGTGTATATTGCACTGAGTTCATCACGTCTGGTGAAAGAAGCTTGCTGGCAATGTATTCTTAATGTATGAGGACATGTGATCGTCGAGATGAAATCTGCTGGCTCAGATACTTGAGCTTGAGATCATATACGAAAATATCATACATGAGGATTAAGTCTTCGGTTGGAGCACGTGTCTTCCGTAAACTTGATTTTCGGATACGTACGTCTCATATATGATTGATTTCCTTATCCTATGATCGATTTATGGGCTTGACGACTTCATGGTTCTCACTCGATCAGGATTCGACGACATATGGGCTTTACTACACGTAAATACAACTATATAGGTTTATCCGATATTTTATTCTTCATGTCTGGGGGTAATGACACATTGCTAGAGGTCACTCACTTGGGAACTTTGGTTGCAACGGGTTGTACCGAAATGATACAAATGTGTTCGTATTGATTATTGTCTAGCTCACGGAGAACTCAGGGGGTCACACATATTAACTGAATGATTGACGAATTAATTAAATTGCTTCGACATATGATCACAATGCAATTTATATACTCTATCGGCAATGTGAAAAATATTCTCCGGTGTTGATGCGCTAGCATCTGTTTTTTCGGGAAAGACTAACTGTAATTCGATCTGTTATGCATATATTTAAGATATTCTCAATATTCCACATCAACACTGTAATTCTTAAAAAGACTAACTGATACAATCAAAATAAATCATGTTTTCAATAACGACATATTTTAATCCAAAATCATTCAAATCGGCAAACACATGTCCAATTCATTATAGGCAATGTATTCCAAATAATTTCTCAAATAATACTCACATGATAAGTATAAGAAATTTCAGAATATGACATTAGGCTATCAACATCAATAATCTATATATCCACTCATATTCTAGCAGCATTGGAAAAATTCCAATAAATAGTTAATAGCCATCGATTAAATTATAAATGTATTTAAACATTTTCTTATAACTTCTTGAAATTGTTGGCAATTCTAAATAATCATCTCTATAAATTAACAACCATTTCTCCATTGCCTATTCTAGAAATTCAACAACTTCATCAATCTTATCATCCCTACATGACCCACTAATCAAAATATCATATGTAACAATATCCAGTTCACAACCACTAGCAATCATCAATCTAAAAGTCTCATCCGCGCTCATATTTAGCATAAATGATATTATCAAAATTGTATACTTAAACATGCATATTCAAATATCTCTCACAAGGCTATCAATTCCTTTAATATTCATTTCATACATAATGTACTCATAATTGTACCTTAAGAACAGTAATAAATAATCATAAGTAAACATGGCAGATAGATACCGTCTTAAAATTATTGAAACAATATGCACAAATAAGAAATAGATTATGAGTTAGAACAATATTACCGTTCACCAAGATACAAAAAGTGAAATTGGGTTGAGTCGCGGACTTAGTCGCTCTCTTTAAGACGTTTCGTGGCTCTGCCCGGAATTTGTTCTAGCAGTATGTCAGCCCCGCCGTCTCCAGGATAAAACAAGCCCAGATTAACACTGTCTCAATCGATTTTGCACAAAACCGATTGGTATACTCACACCCAAAATATTTGCTCGGAATCTTAAAAAACAACCAAAAAAAAATAACAAATATTTTTTTTCAAAGAGGGAAAATTTTATCTTTTGAGTTACGTCTAAATCAACAGTCTCATTTTTTATCTCCTCAAGGCTAATAGCCTCGTTGTCACCTATCTAAACTCAGCTGGGTTTTATGGCCAAAGATTTAAGCTTCTTTTGTCTACTGGAAACACCCTTAAAACAAGCGATGAGACCAATCAAGAACCAACCAACCAATACCACACGGGGCTGCTCAGGTCAGCCCCAATAGTACTTGAGCATTTCATATGTGCCCGAACAGAGACAACTTCACTGTTTGGGTAGCTGTTACCCAGTTAGCTCAAAAGTTATCAGGTAACGCTGTTTTTCGTCATTTTCGCTTACTTTCACTCCGAATACGTATGAGCCTGCGTTTTTTATTACGCAGCAAAATCCGACTAGACTTCCTATAATTCTTGTTGGACATCGCTTAATTTCGACCTGCTAAATAAAATTTTGGCAAGAGCTTTACGAGTCCAGGCCAGTGAAACATGCCAAATCTATTTTCCTTTAGTTATGTTATTATTTCTTATTTGTGTGGTTGTATACGATATAATTTGTTCGTGTGTGATTTATGCATTATAAGACATGTTGATATTCTTTTAAGTCTGGATATTATACTGGCATCAGAAAGGGACCAATCTGAACCCAAACTGGTTTTAGGTCAAACCTTGCAAGGGGTGTAGTGCAGTCTTAATTCATTCCCGGTATCTTATATTGGGTGGCGACTCTTTTATTTTCTTGTTAGTCCCCTGTAGGCTAATCCGAACTCTCTATGAGCTGCGAGCTCAATACTGTAGTGGTTGTCGACATCATAGGCATATAGGTAAACCATGCTTCATTTCTACAGATGGAGACTCCACTAGGGATAGAGAATCGGCTCCAAAAAAAATACCTTGTAGTATCCATGAAAAGACTGAGGTGAATCATATTTTCATTATTTTTCATATCATATTTAACTCGATGGTATTGCATATCGTGAAGTCGCTCTCACTCAAGGCGGTGGATCGCTATGTAATGATACCCATCACTCGTTGGAACGTACCCTTAAGGTATAAAAAAGTGCTTTCATTGGTTGTTCGAACCCTTAGGTAAGGAGACCTAATTGTGGACAACCTTTCGCCAATGAGAGCCTAAGCTGTTAATAAGCCCATATGTGAGCCAATAATTATTTTCCCCTAGGAATAAACCTTCTTATTACATATGTATGGGCCCTAACCGTTTGAAGTAGATTGACCCTCTTACCATGAGACGTAAACTTGTTAGGCCTTTTCAACTGAGACAAGTTTGTACTTCAAGATAATTGGGCCAATTACTTTAAAATGTCTATGGGCCAACTTGTATGACAACCTTATTAGGCATAAAGTATTTAGTAAATGTTTAAATGCACTAAAGCAAAATGTACGCCTTGTTTTGGCTCACGTGAATGTTCCTAAATATTTCCTAGCCCATCCCCTAAATGACCATGATTACCGAAGTTCTGGTTCATTGATGAGTGGTAAATCTATCTGTAGACAACAGGATCTGGGCGACGCTGTTCTAGGCTCACGGCCTGGTTGGGAAGTACGAAATAACATGGAGTCGCCACCCGGTGTGAACGGGACAAAGATTTAAGGCCGCACTCACCCCTCGCAAGGGAACACCTCAAACCGTTGGGTTCGGAATGGTCCCTTACTTATGTCACTTGTGATGATATAATTTGTGCAATGAATCAACCAAGTCTACTCAATAATCATGCTCAAGGGTACTTAGATCTAACATGCTTTCATCCAAATAAATCCACGCAATGTAACACAACGAGCATATCAAACCATTCAATTGAAATAAACAAATAACTATTTGAATATAAACGGAAACTAAGCAACCTATCATGCATAAAACTAACACTATCATGCTTTGACAATAAATAATAAACTATGACAAATCATGCTTTAAACAATAGATAAATAACCTACAAACTATAACATGCTCAAATACAAATTTGGATGAGACGAGATACGTGTATCTTAAGTGGTACGTGGCATTGTATCCCGAGTGCAGACCATACTACCGTCCATTCGGAATCGGCTATGGAATTTACGTCCGGGTTTCCATCCGATATACCACAAAAGGGAACACATATCCCGCTCATCCAACAATCACATCATGCTTCAAACGACTCTCATGCAATTATATATCAAAATAAATAAAACAAAAATAAAGAAGATAAGTAAAAAAGGTGCCCTCAGGTCTAACCTCTTTAGTCGTCTAAGAAAGGGCGTTCCAAGTCCGTTGGAAGGGTGAATGATCTGATACCTTTCCGATTTTTTTGCTCACTGTTTTTCCTTGTTGTTTTGATGTTTGGGCTGCTGTTTTATGTCCGTTTCACTGCCGCTTGGCAGCTGCGTTTCAGGTCGCTATTTTTGTTACTGTTTTGGGCAGTTTCGGGGGCTAAGTGCGTGCAGTTAAAGGGACTGTTTATGGATGTTTGGTTCACGTTGTCGTTGTGGGTATAGGCGCATGTGACGTTTATTGCTGAAGACTGGTGAGGCTTGTGGCTAATGGCAGGTGCGTGGCAAGTGCTTGGGACGTTGAAGTTTATTTGTGCGCTGATTGAACGTGTATGCTAGTGGCGGCAAGTTGCGTGACAAAGGGCGTTTAGGCGTGAAGATTATGAGAGTGGTGTGGGCTGTTGAAGCGGCAAAAGGGCAAGGTGGCAGGGCAATGTGGCGTGGGGTACTTGGCAACGTGAAAGGTGTGATTTGGCTTTGTGAATGGCTAGGGTTTAATGGCGTGAAGAGGCTGTGAGGGTTGGTACGTGCTGGATGGCTTGGGGGGCTATTTGGCGTGAAGGCTAGAGCTGATGAAGATTGAAGCGGCCAGGCGGTGTTAGGTCGAGGTGCCCAGGGTCGAGGTGCCCCCGTTGTCGGTTGTAGTTCCGGGTCGAGGTGCCCACTACATCATCAGTTCGAGGGCGAGGTCCCTATTGTCAGCGGTGTTGGGTCGAGGTGCCCAGGGTCGAGGTGCCCCCGTTGTCGATTGTAGTTCCGGGTCGAGGTGCCCAGGGTCGAGGTGCCCACTACATCATCAGTTCGAGGGTCGAGGTGCCCCCGTTGTCATTAGCAGTTCCGGGAATCGGATGGAAACCCGGACGTAAATTCCATAGCCGATTCCGAATGGACGGTAGTATGGTCTGCACTCGGGATACAATGCCACGTACCACTTAAGATACACGTATCTCGTCTCATCCAAATTTGTATTTGAGCATGTTATAGTTTGTAGGTTATTTATCTATTGTTTAAAGCATGATTTGTCATAGTTTATTATTTATTGTCAAAGCATGATAGTGTTAGTTTTATGCATGATAGGTTGCTTAGTTTCCGTTTATATTCAAATAGTTATTTGTTTATTTCAATTGAATGGTTTGATATGCTCGTTGTGTTACATTGCGTGGATTTATTTGGATGAAAGCATGTTAGATCTAAGTACCATTGAGCATGATTATTGAGTAGACTTGGTTGATTCATTGCACAAATTATATCATCACAAGTGACATAAGTAAGGGACCATTCCGAACCCAACGGTTTGAGGTGTTCCCTTGCGAGGGGTGAGTGCGGCCTTAAATCTTTGTCCCGGTTCACACCGGGTGGCGACTCCATGTTATTTCGTACTTCCCAACTAGGCCGCGAGCCTAGAACAGCGTCGTCCAGATCCTGTTGTCTACACTATCACTATTTCCCACTCATTTAACCTAATATTTTGTATAGTTTCTTGAGTTTTGTGAATATTTTGATGCGTTTTGTGTTATTTTATAGATAAATAAAGTTTCAGGACATTCTGGAGGTGATTTGGAGCAAAACAGTGAAAATTGGAAAAAATGGCATTTTGGTAATTTGGGCGCGTCGCGACGCGCAAGCCTTTGGCGTCACGACGCCTAATGTGCGTCGAGTCTTGCTAACGTGTGTCTGGTCCACGTGTCATCATCACAGCTGATCTGTTAAAATACGCATGCCATGTGTCATCATCCTATGATGCCGACAATCAGCTTCAACGCTAAAATACACCATGTCACGTGTCAAAATCTTAGCGGATCACGCTAACGTGCACCTGGACACGTGTCGCCATCACATGTTGCCGACATCAAAAATTCAAATGCCGATATAACAGTGCCACGTGTCACGATCTCACGAAGCCAAGCAACACGTGTCGAAGATCAACGTGCGTCGCGACGCTGGCTTTGCGTCGTGACGCCCAGAGCCCACCGAGGCCTATAAATTCAGCTCGATGTTTCAGTTTCAGTTGTACCATTCTCTCTCATTTCTTTGATGTAAATAAAGAGTTTTCTCTCTAGTTTCTTTTAATTTAAGTTTTGTAATTAAATTTTAATTACGTTCTGTAATAATAGTAATTTACTTTCTTTATTTTTACAGTTTTTACTATTCACCATTAAGAGGTAACTTCCCCCTGCTAGGGTGAAAGATAATTCTTTTACTATTTCTATTTAGATTAATCTCCCTTTAATATAATATATAAACTATTTAAAATTTGACTTAAGAAGGATACCGCCAGATTGGTCGGTTGGTAATTCATTTTAATCTGGTTTAAACCTGACTAATCAAGGATACCGCCAGATTGGTCGGTTGGTAATTAAATTTTGGTTCTGCCTTTATGGCTGGTTTATTTTGGTTCCGCCTTTATGGCTGGTTTATGGACAATATTACCGCCTTAATGGCTGGTTGGACGTAATTTGATTTAATCAGGTTATCGCCTATATGGCTGGTTGGGAAAATTATCACAAGTATATATATTATATTATGGGAGATATCTAAATTAGTAGTAGTAAAAATAATTCCTTTTACCTTAGCATTTTATTTTATTTTACTTTTCAATTTTTACTTTACCGCAATCACTTTTTAGCATTTTTACTTTATGTCTTTTACCTTTAAGTTTTGACTAGCCCCTAGTTATGTGTTGTAACTAAATTAGATATCTAGGGTTGTGATGAAATCTAATATCACCGATTTATAAGGGGTTAGATTATAGTTTGGGTAATATAAAGATTTATTTATTGAGTCTTAAACTTAATGCTTTTTATTAACTGGCCACTAATAAAATTTACTAGGTAAACTTAAAATGAACTAGACATAGGGATTTTAAGTTTAAGACCTTAGACTCAATAGCCCACGATCTTCCTTGAGGATAGATAACCCTTTAATAAATTTCCTTACAGGATAGGAATATACCTGTCGGGCGGGGGTAGCCAAATTGGAACTTAATCTTAATGAATCCAGGTAATTTGATTGACATGACATATGGTTCAATTAGGTTATACTGGGTATTTATAATTGACCATCGGAAGAGGCTTTTTACATAATTTAGTGTTCCGGGTTAATAAATCAATATTTTACCCAACTTTAAGATAACCACTTCATCTTTAAATAATATTGGAAGAAATCACAACCCTAGATAGTTTTTAATATTGAATTTTCTTAAACCTACTTTTAAACAATTGGATTTACTTGTTTTTAAATTTAGAATCGTCACCATTTCAAATCAATCAAACATCCTGTTAGATACTAGTAATCATTTGACCTCATAAAATTAATAGCTTAGGTATTAAGTCCTCGTGGGATCGATACTTTTTATACTACTTGAACGATACGTGCGCTTGCGTTATACGCGTGTCTAAGCACCGATCAAGTTTTTGGCGCCGTTGCCGGGGACTTATTTATCTTTCACTATTAGTTTAGGGGTTAGATACTTTTACTTGTATCTAATTTTCTTTTTACTTATTGTTTTTATTTTCTTGTGTTTCAGGTTCTCAGAAACTTCATGAGACGAACCAGAAGCTTTGAACTTCGACCGCTTGACCCAGAGATTGAAAGAACCATCAGACAGTTGAGAAGGGAAAGGCGAGAAGGCCAAGAAGCTTTAGTCAACATGGAACCTGAACCTCTGGAGGTTGCACCACCAATTCCCATTCGAGACAGAACCATTCCGGTGGTTGATTGCCTCATTTCCTGTATTGTACTTCCTCCCTTACCAGAAAATGCAGGTGACATCAAAACTTGCATTCAGATGATTCAGCAATCAGTGCAGTTTGGGGGAAAAGCAACTGAAGATCCTAATACCCACATCAGCAACTTCCTAGAAGTTTGCGGCACTTTCAATTACAACCGAGACGCTGAAGAAGCAATGAGACTGCGTGTTTTTCCATACTCCTTGAAGGACAGAGCTAAAGCTTGGCTACATTCACTACCAGCAGGTTCCATCACAACTTGGAACACTTTAGCCACCAAATTTCTTGCAAAGTACTTTCCACCAGCCAGAACCGAAAAGCTGAGGAATGACATCACATCCTTTGTGCAACAAGAATCAGAAATTCTCTACGAAGCTTGGGAAAGGTACAAAGATTTGCTCCGGAAATGTCCTCACCATGAGATTCCAAAATGGCTTCAAGTCCAAACATTATATAATGGACTTTCTGGAATAATGAGAACCACAATCGATGCTGCTGCTGGAGGAGCTTTAATGGCAAAAGGAGAAGATCAAGCCTGGGACCTAATCGAAGAAATGGTCAACAATAATTCCTTGTGGCCAACAGAAAGGAGCATGATTCAACGAATTACTGGAATTTATGAAGTTGGAGCCAATTCAGCAGTTAGTGCCAAACTGGATCAAATATGCAAATTCATGGAGACTCTCGGCATGCAAAACAACATTGGATCCACAAGTTCACCATATGGAGGAGCACCAGTACTAAACCAACTTGAAGAGATGGTGAATTATGCCAACAATTTCAACAGACAGGGGAACAATCCATAGTCCAACACCTACAACCCGGGGTGGAGGAATCATCCCAATTTCTCATGGAGCAACAATTCAGGGCAAAAGAATTATCCACCACCTGGATTCCAGCAACAGAACAAAAGCCAGGAGTTTGAAAAAGAACCAGAAATGAAAGAATGGATTGCAGAGATGTTCAAAAAGCAACAAGCGGCATATGATGATATATTTCAAAGCCAATATGCTTCTATCAAAGCATTGGAGAATCAGATTGGACAACTGGCCAATGCTCAGAGTTACAGACCACCATGAAATCTTTCCAGCAATACAGAACCAAATCCAAGGAACCGAGGGAAGGAGCAATGTCAAGCCATCACCTTGAAAAGTGGTACTGAAATCAACAAAGATGTTGGAATCAAGGCAACCATTGAAGATGTTCCAAAAGAAGTAGAACAACAGATGAAGGAAAAAGAAGCAAAGGAAAAAGAAGCAAAGGAAAAAGAACAGATCACTCCACCTCCACCTTTTCCTCATCGTCTTCAGAAAAACAAATTGGACAAGCAGTTTGCTCGATTCCTGGAGGTTTTCAAAAAGCTGCACATCAACATCTCATTTGCAGAAGCCTTGGAACAAATGTCCAGCTATGTCAAATTCATGAAAGATATTCTTTCACGAAAACGGAGATGGGGAGACTACAAGACAGTAGCATTGACGGAAGAATGTAGTGCCATCATTCAGAGGAAACCTCCCCAGAAATTGAAAGATCCTGGTAGTTTCACTGTCTCGTGCACCATTGGAGAACATTATATCGGTAAGGCTTTATGTGATTTAGGTGCAAGTGTTAATTTAATGCATTTTTCTATTTACAGGAAACTGTAAATTGGAGAAGCAATGCCTACCTCAGTCTCACTGCAACTTGCTGATAGAACGCTCACATTTCCAAGAGGAGTCGTTGAAGATGTGCTGGTCAAAGTTGATAAACTCATTCTCCCAGCAGACTTCATTATCCTTGACATGGATGAAGACAAAGATGTACCGATCATCCTTGGGAGACCATTCTTGGCAACATGTCGAACCGTGATTGATGTACAAAAAGGAGAATTGACCATGAAAGTTCAGGACCAAGAAGTTACCTTCAATGTTTTCAAAGCCATGAAATTCCCGAGTGAAGAAAAAGAGGAAGAATGTTTCAGAATTGATGTTGTTGATAGTATCATTCATGATACTGATACAGTTCCCTCGAACAAACTTGAAGCTTGTATCACCAACATGACTGACAGTGAGTTAGATGCTGAAATCCTGGAATGTATCAACTATCTTGACAAGCCATTTCGTTTCAAAGAGACACAACCAATTGAAAGTTTGGAACTACCGAAGAAAGACTGGATCAAGCCCTCGATTGAAGAACCACCACAGTTGGAGATGAAGTTACTTCCGAGTCATCTCAGGTATGCATTTCTTGAAAACTCTTCTGAATTACATGTTATTATTTCATCTTCGCTAACATTGGAGCAGGAAGAAAAGTTGCTGAGAGTGTTACGAGAGCACAAGAAAGCCATTGGTTGGACTATAGCAGATATTCGAGGCATTAGTCCATCATTTTGCATGCACAAGATCCTGATGAACGATGAGTATAAACCCACAGTGGAACATCAACGGAGACTCAATCCAATCATGAAGAAAGAAATCATCAAATGGTTGGATGATGGCATCATTTACCCCATCTCAGACAGCAGTTGGGTAAGTCTTATGCAGTGTGTGCCGAAGAAATGAGGAATTACTGTGGTTACCAATGAAAAGAACGAGCTAATCCCAACAAGAACGGTGACTGGATGGAGAGTATGCATGGACTACAGGAAGCTGAACAAAGCCACGAGGAAGGATCATTTTCCACTACCATTCATTGACCAGATGTTAGACAGACTGGCAGGACATGAGTTCTATTGCTTTCTGGACGGATATTCAGGGTACAATCAGATTGCCATCGCACCAGAAGACCAGGAGAAAACTACCTTTACATGTCCCTATGATACTTTTGCTTTCCGCAGGATGCCATTTGGATTATGTAATGCCCCTGCCACATTCCAGCGTTGCATGATGGCTATCTTCTCAGACATGCTGGAGCAGAGTAGGGAGGTTTTCATGGATGACTTTTCTGTGTTTGGAGATTCTTTTGACCATTGTTTGCAAAATTTGGAACATGTGTTACAAAAGGTGCGAAGATACAAACCTGGTACTCAACTGGGAGAAATGCCACTTTATGGTGCAAGAAGGCATTGTTCTTGGACACCGGATCTCACAAAAGGGGATTGAGGTAGACAAAGCAAAGATAGAGGACAATTGAAAAACTACCTCCACCAACATCAGTAAAAGGTATTCGAAGTTTTCTTGGACATGCAGGTTTTTACAGAAGATTTATCAAGACTTTTCCAAAATTACAAACCTCTTTGCAATCTTCTGGAGAATGATGTGCCTTTCAACTTCACCAAAGAATGCCAGAAAGCTTTTGAGATCTTAAAACAGAAGCTGGTCTCTGCCCCCATCATAGTAGCACCAGACTGGACCCTTCCATTTGAGGTAATGTGCGATGCTAGTGATTTTGCTGTAGGAGCAGTTTTGGGACAACGCAAAGCAAAGATTTCCACACCATTTACTACTCCAGCAGAACTCTGAATGAAGCTCAACTCAACTACACAAACCACTGAAAAGGAGTTGCTTGCAGTTGTGTTCGCTTTTGACAAATTCTGCTCTTATCTGTTGGGTCCCAAAGTGGTGGTCTACACAGATCATTCAGCAATCAAGTACTTGATCGCGAAGAAAGATGCCAAACCCAGATTGATCCGTTGGATACTTCTTTTGCAAGAATTCGACGTGGAGATCAGAGACAGGAAAGGAACAGAAAACCAAGTAGCAGATCATCTGTCGAGGCTCGAGAATGAAGAAACAGCTGGCAAAGAACTGTCAATCAAAGAAACTTTTCCAGATGAACAGCTGTTTGCCATAAAACAGCAGGAAATCCCTTGGTATGCTGACTATGTCAACTACATAGTGTCAGGAAAATGGCCGTTGGAATGGACAACTCAGCAACGGAAGAAATTTTTCAAAGAAGTCAAGCATTATGTTTGTGATGAGCCGTACTTGTTCAAACGATGTGCTGATCAACACACGTTGTACATACAACTATATAGGTTTATCCGATATTTTATTCTTCATATCTTGGGGTAATGACACATTGCTAGAGGTCACTCACTTGGGAACTTTGGTTGCAACGGGTTGTACCGAAATGATACAAATGTGTTCGTATCGACTCTTGTCTAGCTCACGGAGAACTCAGGGGGTCACACACATTAACTGAATGATTGTCGAATTAATTAAATTGCTTCGACATATGATCACAATGCAATTTATGTACTTTATCGGCAAAGTGAAAAATATTCTCCGGTGCTGATGCGATTCATCTGTTTTTTTTCGGGAAAGACTAACTGTAATTCAATCAGTTATGCATATATTTAAGATATTCTCATATTCCACATCAACACTGTAATTCTTAAAAAGACTAACTGATACAATCAAAATAAATCATGTTTTCAATAACGACATATTTTAATCCAAAATCATTCAAATCGGCAAACACATGTCCAATTCATTATAGGCAATGTATTCCAAATAATTTCTCAAATAATACTCACATGATAAGTATAAGAAATTTCAGAATATGACATTAGGCTATCAACATCAATAATCTATATATCCACTCATATTCTAGCAGCATTGGAAAAATTCCAATAAATAGTTAATAGCCATCGATTAAATTATAAATGTATTTAAACATTTTCTTATAACTTCTTGAAATTGTTGGCAATTCTAAATAATCATCTCTATAAATTAACAACCATTTCACCATTGCCTATTCTAGAAATTCAACAGCTTCATCAATCTTATCATCCCTACATGACCCACTAATCAAAATATCATATGTAACAATATCCAGTTCACAACCACTAGCAATCATCAATCTAAAAGTCTCATCCGCGCTCATATTTAGCATAAATGATATTATCAAAATTGTATACTTAAACATGCATATTCAAATATCTCTCACAAGCCTATCAATTCCTTTAATATTCATTTCATGCATAATGTACTTATAATTGTACCTTAAGAACAGTAATAAATAATCATAAGTAAACATGGCAGATAGATACCGTCTTAAAATTATTGAAACAATATGCACAAATAAGAAATAGATTATGAGTTAGAACAATATTACCGTTCACCAAGATACAAAAAGTGAAACTGGGTTGAGTCGCGGACTTGGTCGCTCTCTTTAAGACGTTTCGTGGCTCTGCCCGGAATTTGTGCTAGCAGTATGTCAGCCCCGCCGTCTCCAGGATAAAACAAGCCCAGATTAACACTGTCTCAATCGATTTTGCACAAAACCGATTGGTATACTCACACCCAAAATATTTGCTCGGAATCTTAAAAAACAACCAAAAAAATAACAAATATTTTTTTTCAAAGAGGGAAAATTTTATCTTTTGAGTTACGTCTAAATCAACAGTCTCATTTTTTATCTCCTCAAGGCTAATAGCCTCGTTGTCACCCATCTAAACTCAGCTGGGTTTTATGGCCAAAGATTTAAGCTTCTTTTGTCTACTGGAAACACCCTTAAAACAAGCGATGAGACCAATCAAGAACTTATTTTTCTGAGACCTCCACATCACTCCCATATCCTTCAAATTTATTGACAACTCTTGCACTATTCTTCTTCTCTTGCTCTGGTAGTTAAAAAAAAATTCCACTGCCACTTCACTTGTCTAAAAATGAATCTGACATCTCATGACCAATTACTTGGAAGCAATCCAACAGTGGGGAAGATACAATGGACCCAAATTTGGTTTCTTTAACATGGAACTCTAAAGGTGGCTGTTCGCCGTGTGTGGCCATTTCAACAACAGTTTTGGACACTGCCTCTGCTGATCGGAGAGCCATGTGAGGTTCAGGTTTCAAGAACTATGCTTCTTAATCAACAAGAAGTGACGCTCACATCCAAAGGAAACAGAGGCAATCTCGGGAGTGGATCCATAAAGCTTATCGTCATCAGCATGCCAACCAACGTAGCCACTGCCACCTTTATACCTCCCCTTTGACAAGGAGTCTTGACAAAAATGCACCAGCAAGATTTTTCTTTTCCCTTGAAGCTGTAACATTGAGTGCTTCTTTAGACAGTGCATTCTGCTGCCAATGGACTTGCGAAATGAGCCTTGCCATGCTGAATCTCTCTTTGTTGTTGATTGATGTTTAGGACTTGTGAGAGACTTTGGCTCTGCCCATTAGCCCCAACTTTTCTTACGGTGAGATTATGAACAATGACCCACTTCACCTTTTGGTTATATCTACAGCCTCTTATTCTCTAAGCAAATGGCTTGTGGGGTTCCGGACAAGAGATAGGGTTACAGTTTTAGAGGAGAGGCAAGCTGTGAGGTTTTTAATACCACCTTTGTAACTTAAACAAATTTAATAATAATTAGTGTGCAAAATAAATAATAATTATTAGGCAAAATAGATAATTTCAGTTACTCCAATTATTATAATTATTTTTTTTAACTTCTCCAACAATTAATTTCTTGTAACTCTTCAAAACATTAAAACCATTTTTTTATAAAAATTCATATTTACAACAGAGACTTGGCCGTAGAAATTGCACGAATACATTCAGAGATGCCAGGAATTTCACGGCGTCCGTCGTTGGCCGACCCAATGCCGGGCTTCGTGTTGAATTACTTGCCTCCCAGCGATGACTTGCTAGACCTCGATACTAGAAGCCTGCCTTGGGAGAGATTCTCAGCGGCTATTGATCTTATCACAACTGTGCCAATTACTTCTTTCAGCTAAATTTCCTTTGTTGGAAAAAGAAATTTTGTCATTTAATTTTATATTCTTGCTATGCAGTGTAGAATATTTATTTTGGGATTATTCTCTTCCTTTTAAATTAAGTGCAACTTTAGGATTGCATTTGATGTTCCCACAGTTGATTTGTAAAATTAAGATTCAATTATTCATAAATTTTTATATTATAATTATCAATTATATTTATTTTAGAAAAAAAAGAAAACATGACATAATTTGATAATAGGGCTTTGTTTGTTTGTTTTTGTTTAATATTATTTACATTCTAATGATAAATAAGATAGATATATTTGCTTCCGTCTAGACTACAAATTAAATCTATCGAGTAAATTCAAAAATTTACTTCTGTCTCTCGATAGAGTTCTACTCACACTTCTTAGAAGACATTTACCCATATATTTTTCATATATATATATCCATGTTTCTATAAAATAATCGGATTTTTGTTTTTGAAAGCTCGCACACACTCAGTATTATTAAGAGCGTGAGCCTCACTAGACTACAAGTTCAATTAGTAGATATAGGCCTTTGTTGGCTAAATAAATCTAGTGGTAGGACAAATTTCGCCTAGATGTGGTAAAAAAAAAACTCAACGGGTGAAGCCAAAATATTTTTCTACGCTAAAATTTTTTAATCCAAGTATTATGTAATAAATAAATAAAAATTTGAACCTCAATTCTACAAGAGCACATGCATCTTCGGTTAGGGACACTTACAAATTTGATCCCCTTTGATTTCTAATTTGATTAATCTTGACTTTTTGCGCCCTAAATTTTCATTAAAAATGAAAATAGAAGAGATCGTTCAGTTCACCGGTCTAAATGACAAAATCTCATGAAATGAAATCTATTGTGAAATAGAAAAAACATGTGCTATTCATAGTCTCGTACCATAAAAGGATGACAAACCCACGAAAGTATTTTGAGTCCAATTTTTGCCACGCCATATTGATTCTAAATAAACTCCCCATTAGTTAAATGGAATTTCACAAAAAATATGTTGATCATCTCTCTTCTTTCTTTGATTTTTGAAGTTTGAGAGGTATATTTTCTTGACTTTTCTTCTTATAGTAATTCTTTCTCCTTTTTTGGATTTATATATATACAATTAGTTTTTTCTTCTATACGTTTTTTGTTCACCGTTTTTGTAATTTTGGGTTTTCATTAAACATGATCATGAATGAAGGGTTCCGGTATAAGTTGTTCAAGTTTTTGTTGAGTTGGGTTCATAGCTTCTCGGACAAAGAACAAAAACTTCATTACTCTCTGATTTTTGGTACAATGATTCGGAGGTTAATGCTCTATATATATTGAGTTATTGACCACTGGATAAATGCATGAAATCAGGAATATGAATCAACTAAATCCAAGAATATGCAGCAATTAATTCCTAAATAACTGCCTGACGTGCAAATAAACTTGACTTGGTAAATAAATATAACATATCGCTCTAGAGAGACTAGAGAGCTCTTAAAGACTAGGATAACATAATGACTCAAATAAAAAAATTAATTTCCGACAATCTCTCCCTTAAATTGAAAATTTCCAAATATTAGTTTAAATAATGTAGGCTGCAATGCACTCTCCCTTAAACCGGACCTTTTAAAGTGCAAACACCAAGCAGTTTCCTGAACTTCTGAAATGCAACCAGTTTGAGAGGTTTTGTAAAAATATCAACAATTTGATTTTTCACTTCTGTAGTAGATGAGATCAATGGCTCCTTCCTTTGTGATGTCCCTTAAGAAATTCTCATTAAAAAAATAAGCATCTATACAACTATATCAAGTTCGTGGAGCTTGTTTTAATTCATATAATGCCTTTTTTAATTTATACAACTTATGCTCATCTCCAAACTTCATATACCTGGGAGATTGACCAACAAATACATGTTCTTTTAAGTCGCCATGTAAGAATGCTGATTTTACGTCCAATTAGAAGCTAGGCCATGAATTTTATACAATTAATGCAATCACCAGTCTAATTGTGTCATATCTAGCGATCAGAGCAAAAACTTCTTCATAATCGTTGCCAAACTCTTGCTTATAGCCTTTAACAACTAAGAGTGCCTTATATTTATCCATTTCACCATTCTCTTTCAATTCAATCTTGCAAACCCAACATATTGAAACTTTTTGTCTCATAGTAAAGCACTTATAAATGACTTGTGTTTCAAGTCTTAACTGATTTCTTAGTCACCACTCAACATGCTCTATATATATATATATATATATATATATATATTATATATATATATAATATATATAAAGATATGTACAAAAAGATTTCTTATGGAAGTTAAATCCTATTTAAACGTTAAAGTCTCATTGAGCTTTGAGTAGGAAAAATCCACGTAAGAAAAAGGAAAAAAAAATAAGAACCTATTTAAAGAATAAACGAACAACGTTTTATGGGGAGTCTTTAAGGCATTGTGAGTGGAAGAAGTTTCTGCTTTCTGTTTTCTCTCGATTTATTTAAAGGTTTGTTTTTCAAATCAATTTTGCCTTTATTTATTTATTTTTTTCAATTTCTAATAATGTATTCTATCTTTTTAACCACTTAATTTGATTTCTTGGTGTTGTGAGTCTATCTTGCCACTGTAAAAAAAATGATATTTGGATTGTGGTAGTTTGAATCTTTTGTTTTGTTTTTTTATTGTGGTGCATAATTAGGGTAAATCGAAGAATTACATTATAAATATTACTGTATATGAAATGAATTCTTATTTAACCCTCTAAAATAGGGAAGAAATTAATAATTTGGTGTTTGTTTTGTTTTTTAAGTTTGGCTATTGGTTTTTTCAGATTTTGTTTTCTGCTTAACTAAAAATGATGGGTGTTCATAATTTTAGTTCAGTTTAGGCAAATCTCCAACGCTATCTATTTTTGGCAAAATACTCCCTTCTGTTTCATAACTAGTTGCATTTGCTTTCGTAACAATGAACATGGCAAATTCAAAACCCAAGGCACACAAATGAAGCGAGCAGAATCGAGCCAAGAAAAGCTGGTGCCTATATTGATAAGCGAACCGCTGCATGTTCCTGGAATGGTGAAGCTGCATGAGTGCAAAAGCTACAGAGACTTGGCCGTAGAAATTGCACGAATACATTCAGAGATGCCAGGAATTTCACTGCGTCCGTCGTTGGCCGACCCAATGCCGGGCTTCGTGTTGAATTACTTGCCTCCCAGCGATGACTTGCCAGACCTCGATCCTAGAAGCCTGCCTTGGGAGAGATTCTCAGCGGCTATTGATCTTATTACAGCTGTGCCAATTACTTCTTTCAGCTAAATTTCCTTTGTTGGATAAAGAAATTTTGTCATTTAATTTGATATTCGTGCTATGCTGTGTGGAATATTTATTTTGGGATTATTCTCTTCCTTTTAAATTAAGTGCAACTTTAGGATTGCATTTGATGTTCCCACAGTTGATATGTAAAATTAAGATTCAATTATTCATAAATTTGTAATTTATAATTATCAATTATATTAAAAAAAAAACATGACATTATTTGATAGTAGGGTTTTTGTTTGTTTGTTTTTGTTTAATATTATTTACATTCTAATGATAAATAAGATAGATATATTTGCTTCCGTCTAGACTACAAATTAAATCTATCGAGTATAAATTTATATCTATGTTTCTATAAAATAATCGGATTTTTTGTTTTTGAAAGCTCGCACACACTCAGTAATTATTAAGAGCATGAGCCTCACTAGACTACAAGTTCAATTAGTAGATATAGGCCTTTGTTGGCTAAATAGATCTAGTGGTAGTCCAAATTTCGCCTAGATGTGGTAAAAAAAAAACTCAACGGGTGAAGCCAAAATATTTTTCTAGGGTAAAATTATTTTTAATCCAAGTTATGTAATAAAAAAAAAAATTGAACCTCAATTCTACAAGAGCACATGCATCTTCGGTTAGGGACACTTACAAATTTGATCCCCTTGATTTCTAATTTGATTAATCTTGGCTTTTTGCCCCCTAAATTTTCATTAAAAATGAAAATAGAAGAGATCGCTCAGTTCACCGGTCTAAATGATTAAATCTCATGAAATGAAATCTATTGTGAAATAGAAAAAACATATGCTATTCATAGTCTCGTACCGTAAAAGGACAACAAACCCACGAAAGTATTTTGAGTCCAACTTTTGCCACGCCATATTGATTCTAAATAAACTCCCCATTAGTTAAATGGAATTTCACAAAAAATATGTTGATCATCTCTCTTCTTTCTTTGATTTTTGAAGTTTAAGAGGTATATTTTCTTGACTTTTCTTCTTATAGTAATTCTTTCTCCTTTTTTGGATTTATATATATACAATTAGTTATTTCTTCTAGACGTTTTTTGTTCACCGTTTTTGTAATTTTGGTTTTCCTTAAACATGATCATGAATGAAGGGTTCCTGTATAAGTTGTTCAAGTTTTTGTTGAGTTGGGTTCATAGCTTCTCGGACAAAGAACAAAAACTTCATTACTCTCTGATTTTTGGTACAATGATTCGGAGGTTAATGCTCTATATATATTGAGTTATTGACCAACGGATAAATGCATGAAATCACGAATGTGAATCAACTAAATCCAGGAATATGCAGCAATTAATTCCTAATTAAGTGCCTAATAAATATAACAGATCGCTCTAGAGAGACTAGAGAACTCTTTAAGACTAGGATAACATAATGACTCAAATAAAAAAATTAATTTCCGACAATCTCTCCCTTAAATTGAAAATTTCCAAATATTAGTTTAAAGAATGTAGGCTGTAATGCACTCTCCCTTAAACAGGACCTTTTAAAGTGCAAACACCAAGCAGTTTCCTGAGCTTCTGAAATGCAACCAGTTTGAGAGGCTTTGTAAAAATATCAGCAACTTGATTTTTCACTTCTGTAGTAGATGAGATCAATGGCTCCTTCCTTTGTGATGTCCCTTAAGAAATTTTCATTAGAAAAATAAGCATCTATACAACTATATCAAGTTCATGGAGCTTGTTTTAATTCATATAATGCCTTTTTTAATTTATACAACTTATGCTCATCTCCAAACTTCATATACCTGGGAGATTGACCAACAAATACATATTCTTTTAAGTCGCCATATAAGAATGTCGATTTTACGTCCAATTAGAAGATATGCCATGAATTTTATACAATTAATGCAATCACCAGTCTAATTGTGTCATATCTAGCAATTTGAGCAAAAACTTCTTCATAATCGTTGCCAAACTCTTGCTTATAGCCTTTAACAACTAAGAGTGCCTTATATTTATCCATTTCACTATTCTCTTTCAATTCAATCTTGCAAACCCAACATATTGAAACTTTTTGTCTCATAGTAAAACACTTATAAATGACTTGCGTTTCAAGTCTTAACTGATTTCTTGGTCACTACTCAACATGCTCTATATATATATCTTAAAATCTTTTTTACTTGAAACTTTTTGTGGGCTGTTGGGTGGGCTTGCCGAATGGCCCAGCCCAAAGTAAAAGAATCATTGTACAAAAAGATTTCTTTTGGAAGTTAAATCATATTTAAACGTTAAAGTCTCATTGAGATTTGAGTAGGAAAAATCCACGTAAGAAAAAGGAAAAAAAAAAAAAGAACCTATTTAAAGAATAAACGAACAACGTTTTATGGGGAGTCTTTAAGGCATTGTGAGTGGAAAAAGTTTCTGCTTTCTGTTTTCTCTCGATTTATTTAAAGGTTTGATAATTTTTCACATCAATTTAGCGTTAATTTATATATTTTTTTCAATTTCTAATAATGTATTCTGTCTTTTTAACCACTTAATTTGATTTCTTGGTGTGGTGAGTCTATCTTGCCACTGTAAAAAAAATGATTTTTGGATTGCGGTTGTTTGATTATTTTGTTTTGTTTTTTATTGTGGTGCATAATTATGGTAAATCGAAGAATTACATTATAAATATTATTGTATATGAAATGAATTCTTATTTAACCCTCTAAAATAGGGAAGAAATTAATAATTTGGTGTTTGTTTTGTTTTTTAAGTTTGGCTATTGGTTTTTTTCAGATTTTTTTTCCGCTTAACTAAAAATGATGGGTGTTCATAATTTTGTTTCAGTTTAGGCAAATCTCCAATGCTATCTATTTTTGGCAAAATACTCACTTCTGTTTCATAACTAGTTGCATTTGCTTTCGTAACAATGAATAGGGCAAATTCAAAACAACCAAGGCACACAAATGAAGCGAGCAGAATCGAGCCAAGAAAAGCTGGTGCCTATATTGATAAGCGAACCGCTGCATGTTCCTGGAATGGTGAAGCTGCATGAGTGCAAAAGCTACAGAGACTTGGCCGTAGAAATTGCACGAATACATTCAGAGATGCCAGGAATTTCACGGCGTCCGTCGTTGGCCGACCCAATGCCGGGCTTCGTGTTGAATTACTTGCCTCCCAGCGATGACTTGCCAGACCTCGATCCTAGAAGCCTGCCTTGGGAGAGATTCTCAGCGGCTATTGATCTTATCACAGCTGTGCCAATTACTTCTTTCAGCTAAATTTCCTTTGTTGGAAAAAGAATTTTTTTCATTTAATTTGATCTTCGTGCTATGCTGTGTGGAATATTTATTTTGGGATTATTCTCTTCCTTTTAAATTAAGTGCAACTTTAGGATTGCATTTGATGTTCCCACAGTTGATATGTAAAATTAAGATTCAATTATTCATAAATTTTTATTTTATAATTATCAATTATATTTTATAAAAAAAAACATGACATAATTTGATAATAGGGCTTTGTTTGTTTGTTTTTTTTAATATTATTTACATTCTAATGATAAATAAGATAGATATATTTGCTTCCGTCTAGACTACAAATTAAATCTATCGAGTATAAATTCAAAAATTTACTTATTTCTCTCGATAGAGTTCTACTCACACTTCTTAGAAGACATTTACCCATATATTTTTCATATATATATATATATATATATATTAGTGTTTGTTCGTGCCTACTGCACGGTGTTATAATTAAAATTTATATAGAGATTAAGATTTTGTTATTTAATCTATTTATAATAAAATGATTTTATTTTTTAATTAAATGATTTGATTCTTTAATTTATTTGGTAGTTTTCATTTTCCATTAATAAATGATTTTATTCTTTAATTTATTTGATAGTTTTCATTTTCCATTTTTATAGAGATTCTATAATGAAATGACTCTTTATCAGCCGTTAGATTATAATGAAATGATCTGAGCCGCCAATTAAGCCACATAAAGATAGCCTTTGGATGTATTATCTTTCTTAATCTTAACCATCCGTTACACTCTCTTTCCTCCCACACCATTGTGCTTTATAATATATATATATATATATATATATATATATATATATATATATATATATATATCCATGTTTCTATAAAATAATCGGATTTTTTGTTTTTGAAAGCTCGCACACACTCAGTAATTATTAAGAGCATGAGCCTCACTAGACTACAAGTTCAATTAGTAGATATAGGCCTTTGTTGGCTAAGTAAATCCAGTGGTAGTCCAAATTTCGCCTAGATGTGGTAAAAAAAACTTATACGGGTGAAGCCAAAATATTTTCTAAGCTAAAATTATTTTTAATCCAAGTATTATGTAATAAATAAATAAAAATTCGAACCTCAATTCTACAAGAGCACATGTATATTCGGTTAGGGACACTTACAAATTTGATCCCCATTGATTTCTATTTGATTAATCTTGGCTTTTTGCCCCCTAAATTTTTATTAAAAATTAAAATAGAAGAGATCGCTCAGTTCACCGGTCTAATCACTAAATCTCATGAAATGAATTCTATTGTGAAATAGAAAAAACATATGCTATTCATAGTCTCGTACCGTAAAAGGACGATAAACCCACGAAATATTTTGAGTCCAACTTTTACCACGCCATATTGATTCTAAATAAACTCCCCTTTAGTTAAATGGAATTTCACAAAAAATATGTTGATCATCTCTCTTCTTTCATTGATTTTTGAAGTTTAAGAGGTATATTTTCTTGACTTTTCTTCTTATAGTAATTCTTTCTCCTTTTTGGATTTATATATATACAATTAGTTTTTTCTTCTATACGTTTTTTGTTCACTGTTTTTGTAATTTTGGGTTTTCATTAACATGATCGTGAATGAAGGGTTCTTATAAGTTGTTCAAGTTTTTGTTGAGTTGGGTTCATAGCTTCTCTGACAAAGAACAAAAACTTTATTACTCTTTGATTTTTGGTACAATGATTCGGAGGTTAATGCTCTATAGATATTGAGTTATTGACCAACGGATAAATGCATGAAATCAGGAATATGAATCAACTAAATCCAGGAATATGCAGCAATTAAATCCTAAATAAGTGCCTGACATGCAAATAAACTTGACTTGGTAAATAAATGTAACAAATCACTCTAGAGAGACTAGAGATCTCTTAAGGACTAGGATAACATAATAAAACAAATAAAAAAATTAATTTCCAACAATCTCTCCCTTAAATTAAAAATTTCCAAATATTAGTTTAAAGAATGTAGGCTGCAATGCACTGTCCCTTAAACCGGACCTTTTAAAGTGCAAACACCAAGCCGTTTCTTGAGCTTCTGAAATGCAACCAGTTTGAGAGGCTTTGTAAATATATCAGCAACTTGATTTTTCACTTCTGTAGTAGATGAGATCAATGGCTCCTTCCTTTGTGATGCCCATTCAGAAATGAAACTCCACATCTATATATTTGCATCTTCGATGCAGAACCTGATTTCTGGAGAGCTTTAATGCTGAACTACTGTCACAATAAATTGTAGTGACTCCATCTTACTTGAAATATAGATTGTAAAGAAATTTCCTCAACCAAAGCCTGACAAGCACAACCTGTTACAGCTACTATATCAAGCTCATTACAATTTTTTTTATAAAGCATGCTGTCAATCTTATTTCCTTCAGGATCTCTATCAAGCTTTAGACCCATTTCCGTTGGCGTAATTTTTCATTTGAAACCTCTCTAAGATTTCTTGAACATAATTCTTTTGAGAAATAAAAATGCCAACAGGACTTTGCACCACTTCTATTCCAAGAAAATAACGCATCATTCCTAAATCAGACATGTCAAATTCAAGCATTATGGACTGCTTAAATTTTTCCAACATGACACTATCATTTCTGATGAAAATCATACCATCCACATATAAGCAAACAATAAAAATCTTCCTTCTTATCTCCAGTTTTTATAATAGTGTACGCTCATATGGATATTTTTGAAAACCCTAATTAGAAAAATAAGCACATGTACAACTATATCAAGCTCTTGGAGCTTGTTTTAATTCATATAATGTATTTTTTAATTTATACAACTTATGCTCATCTCCAAACTTCATATAACCAGGAGGTTGACCAACAAATACTTATTCTTTTAAGTCGTCATCTAAGAATGCCGATTTTACGTCTAATTAGAGTATAGGCCATTAATTTTATACAATTAATGCAATCACCTATCTAATTGTGTGATATCTAGCAATCAGAGCAAAAACTTCTTCATAATCATTGCCAAACTCTTGCTTATAGCCTTTAACAACTAAGAGTGCCTTATATTTATCAATTTCACCATTCTCTTTCAATTCAATCTTGCAAACCCATTTCACACCAATGGTCTTTTATCCTTTTGGAAGCTCCATCAAAAGTGTTATTTCTTTCAATTGCAGCAATTTCCTCATCCATAATCTTTTACCATTTTGACTCTTTAACAGCATCTTCGAAAGCTACAGGATCACAATATGAAAAAAAGACCAAATGCGTGAGTGGATCCTCCGATTGATCAATCCCAGTTGTCTCATAATCAGTCATCCATGCAGGTCTTCTTCTGTTGGAATTATACGCGGCGAAAGCGTGGTTCGGGCGAAATCGTAATTTTTAAATTTTTAAATTTACCGAATAAATTATTCAATATCTTATATGAATAATTCAATTATATTTCACCTAAACATTTCGATATCAAATAATGACATAATTAATTTAGAAAATACCGCGAAACTATTATGAAAATATTTTTCCATAAAATAGCATAAAACACGTTTTCGATCGAACCAACCAACCAATACCACACGGGGCTGCTCAGGTCAGCCCCAATAGTACTTGAGCATTTCATATGTGCCCGAACAGGGACAAATTCACTGTTTGGGTAGCCGTTACCCAATTAGCTCAAAAGTTATCCGGTAACGCTGTTTTTCGTCGTTTTCGCGTACTTTCACTCCGAATACGTATGAGCCTGCGTTTCTGATTACGCAGCAAAATCCGACTAGACTTCCTATAAGTCTGGTCGGACATCGCTTAATTTCGACCTGCTAAATAAAATTCTGGCCAGAGCTTTACGAGTCCAGGCCAGTGAAACATGCCAAATCTATTTTCCTTTAGTTATGTTATTATTTCTCGTTTGTGTGGTTGTATGCGATATAATTTGTTCGTGTGTGATTTATGCATTATAAGACATGTTGATATTCCTTTAAGTCTGGATATTATACTGGCATCAGAAAGGGACCAATCTGAACCCAAACTGGTTTAAGGTCAAACCTTGCGAGGGGTGTAGTGCAGTCTTAATTCATTCCCAGTATCTTATATTGGGTGGCGACTCTTTTATTTTCTTGTTAGTCCCCTGTAGGCTAATCCGAACTCTCTATGAGCTGCGAGCTCAATAGTGTAATGGTTGTCGACATCATAGGCATATAGGTAAACCATGCTTCATTTCTACAGATGGAGACTCCACTAGGGATAGAGAATCGGCTCCAAAAAAATACCTTGTAGTATCCATGACAAGACTGAGGTGAATCATATTTTCATTATTTTGCATATCCTTTTTAACTCGATGGCATTGCATATCGTGAAGTCGCTCTCACTCAAGGCGGTGGATCGCTATGTAATGATACCCATCACTCGTTGGAACGTGCCATTGAGGTATAAAAAAATGCTTTCATTGGTTGTTCGAACCCTTAGGTAAGGAGACCTAATTGTGGACAACCTTTCGCCAATGAGAGCCTAAGCTGTTAATAAGCCCACATGTGAGCCAATAATTATTTTCCCCTAGGAATAAACCTTCTTATTACATATGTATGGGCCCTAACCGTTTGAAGTAGATTGACCATCTTACCATGAGACGTAAACTTGTTGGGCCTTTTCAACTGAGACAAGTTTGTACTTCAAGATAATTGGGCCAATTACTTTAAAATGTCTATGGGCCAACTTGTATGACAACCTTATTAGGCATAAAGTATTTAGTAAATGTTTAAATGCACTAAAGCAAAATGTACGCCTTGATTTGGCTCACGTGAATGTTCCTAAATATTTCCTAGCCCATCCCCTAAATGACCATGATTACCGAAGTTCTGGTTCATTGATGAGTGGTAAATCTATCACTATTTCCCACTCATTTAACCTAATATTTTGTATAGTTTCTTGAGTTTTGTGAATATTTTGATGCGTTTTGTGTTATTTTATAGATAAATAAAGTTTCAGGACATTCTGGAGGTGATTTGGAGCAAAACAGTGAAAATTGGAAAAAAATGGCATTTTGGTAATTTGGGCGCGTCGCGACGCGCAAGCCTTTGGCGTCACGACGCCTAATGTGCGTCGAGTCTTGCTAACGTGTGTCTGGTCCACGTGTCATCATCACAGCCGATCTGTTAAAATACGCCTGCCACGTGTCATCATCCTATGATGCCGACAATCAGCTTCAATGCTAAAATACATCATGTCACGTGTCAAAATCTCAGCGGATCACGCTAACGTGCACCTGGACACGTGTCGCCATCACATGTTACCGTCATCAAAAAGTCAACTGCCGACATAACAGTGCCACGTGTCACGATCTCACGAAGCCAAGCAACACGTGTCGAAGATCAACGTGCGTCGCGACGCTGGCTTTGCGTCGTGACGCCCAGAGCCCACCGAGGCCTATAAATTCAGCTCGATGTTTCAGTTTCAGTTGTACCATTCTCTCTCATTTCTTTGATGTAAATAAGGAGTTTTCTCTCTAGTTTCTTTTATTTAAGTTTTGTAATTAAATTTTAATTACGTTCTGTAATAATAGTAATTTACTTTCTTTATTTTTACAGTTTTTACTATTCACCATTAAGAGTTAACTTCCCCCTGCTAGGGTGAAAGGTAATTCTTTTACTATTGCTATTTAGATTAATCTCCCTTTAATATAATATATAAACTATTTAAAATTTGACTTAAGAAGGATACCGCCAGATTGGTCGGTTGGTAATTCATTTTAATCTGGTTTAAACCTGACTAATCAAGGATACAGCCAGATTGGTCGGTTGGTAATTAAATTTTGGTTCCGCCTTTATGGCTGGTTTATTTTGGTTCCGCCTTTATGGCTGGTTTATGGACAAATATTACCGCCTTAATGGCTGGTTGGACGTAATTTGATTTAATCAGGTTATCGCCTATATGGCTGGTTGGGAAAATTATCACAAGTATATATATTATATTATGGGAGATATCTAAATTAGTAGTAGTAAAAATAATTCCTTTTACCTTAGCATTTTATTTTATTTTACTTTTCAATTTTTACTTTACCGCAATCACTTTTTAGCATTTTTACTTTATGTCTTTTACCTTTAAGTTTTTACTAGCCCCTAGTTATGTGTTGTAACTAAATTAGATATCTAGGGTTGTGATGAAATCTAATATCACCGATTTATAAGGGGTTAGATTATAGTTTGGGTAATATAAAGATTTATTTATTGAGTCTTAAACTTAATGTTTTTTATTAACTGGCCACTAATAAAATTGACTAGGTAAACTTAAAATGAACTAGACATAAGGATTTTAAGTTTAAGACCTTAGACTCAATAGCCCACGATCTTCCTTGAGGATAGATAACCTTTTAATAAATTTCCTTACAGGATAGGAATATACCTGTCGGGCGGGGGTAGCCAAATTGGAACTTAATCTTAATGAATCCAGGTAATTTGATTGACATGACATATGGTTCAATTAGGTTATACTGGGTATTTATAATTGACCATCGGAAGAGGCTTTTTACATAATTTAGTGTTCCGGTTAATAAATCAATATTTTACCCAACTTTAAGATAACCACTTCATCTTTAAATAATATTGGAAGAAATCACAACCCTAGATAGTTTCCTAATATTGAATTTTCTTAAACCTACTTTTAAACAATTGGATTTACTTGTTTTAAATTTAGAATCGTCACCATTTCAAATCAATCAAACATCCTGATAGATACTAGTAATCATTTGACCTCATAAAATTAATAGCTTAGGTATTAAGTCCTCGTGGGATCGATACTTTTTATACTACTTGAACGATACGTGCGCTTGCGTTATACGCGTGTGTAAGCACCGGTCAAGTTTTTGGCGCCGTTGCCGGGGACTTATTTATCTTTCACTATTAGTTTAGGGATTAGATACTTTTACTTGTATCTAATTTTCTTTTTACTTATTGTTTTTGTTTTCTTGTGTTTCAGGTTCTCAGAAACTTCATGAGACGAACCATAAGCTTTGAACTTCGACCGCTTGACCCAGAGATTGAAAGAACCATCAGACAGTTGAGAAGGGAAAGGCGAGAAGGCCAAGAAGCTTTAGTCAACATGGAACCTGAACCTCTGGAGGTTGCAACCACCAATTCCCATTCGAGACAGAACCATTCCGGTGGTTGATTGCCTCATTTCCTGTATTGTATTTCCTCCCTTACCAGTAAATGCAGGTGACATCAAAACTTGCATTCAGATGATTCAGCAATCAGTGCAGTTTGGGGGAAAAGCAACTGAAGATCCTAATACCCACATCAGCAACTTCCTAGAAGTTTGCGGCACTTTCAATTACAACCGAGAAGCTGAAGAAGCAATGAGACTGCGTGTTTTTCCATACTCCTTGAAAGACAGAGCTAAAGCTTGGCTACATTCACTACCAGCATGTTCCATCACAACTTGGAACACTTTAGCCACCAAATTTCTTGCCACAGCTTACCATCCACAGTCAAATGGACAGGTTGAGGTTTCAAACAGGGAGATCAAAAGAATCTTGGAGAGAACTGTTGGATCAACAAGGAGAGACTGGTCTACAAAACTAGATGATGCATTATGGGCCTACCGGATAGCTTACAAGACACCCATTGGTATGTCCCATATCGATTGGTGTTTGGGAAAGCATGTCATCTGCCAGTTGAGCTTGAACACAAGGCGTACTAGGCACTGAAGAAGTTGAATCTTGATTCACAAGCTGCAGGAGAGAAAAGACTTCATCAACTCAACGAATTGGAGGAGTTTCGTCTACAGGCTTATGAGAATGCCAGATTATACAAAGAAAAGACAAAGAAATGGCATGTTAAAAAAATAATGCACAGACAGTTGGAACCAAGGCAGCAGGTGTTGTTGTACAACTCGAGGTTGAAACTTTTCCCTGGAAAGTTGAAATCTAGGTGGTCAGGTCCTTTTGTGATCACTCAGGTTTTACCTTATAGAGCTGTTGAATTACTGGATCCCAACACCAACAACACATTCAAAGTTAACAGTCAGCGTGTCAAGCACTACTGGGGAGAATCATTTGAGCGACAAAAAGAAAGTGTCACACTTTCAGATCCAGCATAACATTCAGGCAGTCACGTCTAGCTGGCGACTTTAAACTTAGCACTCTCAGGGAGGCAACCCATGAAATTTGTGTATATATTGTGATTTGGTGTGATTTAATTTTGTGTGTTTAGTTTTTGCAGATTAAGTCATTTCAAGATGGAAGAAGCTCTAGCAAATCTTCACAAGCAATTTCCTTCTCTCCCTCAAAAATCTCTGATGAAAGTCTACAAAGCTCGCTTGGAACGGATGAGGTTACTGACGATCCATGGTGTTCCTAATGATATTCGTTGGGTAATTGAAGCACGGGTCCGATTGGCAGGTGAGTCTTCTGACTCTTTTATTTCACATATGCCTGGTTTTGGAAGAAGCACTTATACAAAGAAACGTAGAGCTAAGAAAATGGGTGTTTGTTATAAATGTGCACGCTGGAATTGCAATACTCGTTGTCGTTCTTTAGGAATGGTGTCTGATAATCTCGAAGACAAAATTAAATTCATTAGGGATGGCTTGAGTAAGGAGTCTTTAGATGATATATCTTCGACTCTTGAGACGCATCCCAGTGGATATGTTCACATAGCCTTTCGCAAATTACATACACAATTTCAAAAAGAAAGACAACAGTTAAGTCTTGGGAATCTGACTCAAAGAGACCCTGTTTGCCAATTTATAAGAAAATTGGATGGGAAGCTTGTCCCTGACGCATAGACGTTAATCAAGCTATAAATATTATATCTATTTGTCTTTTCCCTAATAATTGTGATTTTTTTTGTTGTTTTCTTTTATTTTCTCCGACAGGATCTATAACTTTTTGACTATCACGATTTATTTTACTGTTTAACTAATAATTGTCATTTGGCAGGTACTAGTGCTATTATTTTACTCACCCTTTTCAGGTATTATAAATTCAACTCATCATTGCACTTTTGAAGACATCTAGTGTAATACTGCGTGACAAAAAAAGTGTGTGTGGCTATAAATAAAAAACGTAAGGGGGAAGCTTTATTATTTTCATTTTTCTCTCTCTCTCTTTTATCCTCTCTCAACTACTCTCTCTCTCTCTCTCTGCTAATTCTTGGAACCGCCACCGCCACTTCACCGTCGATCTTCTGCCACCACGTGCCGGTCCGCCAGAAAGCTGCAGCCGTCAGCTTTCCATATTCGCCGAGATCGTCGCCATCGGACGCCAGACGCGCCGCCACGCTCCGTCTGAAGGGAGCGACTCGTCACCTTCGTTTCTGCATTTTCCGGCCATCTCCGGTCACTTCTGACGGCCACCTCCGGCGAGTGAGTGTTTTTCAGGCCGAGATCTTTCCAACGCCAGTGGTCACTTCCTGATCCGACATCGTTTGGGTTGTTTTCCATTTTGTAATTACCGGTAATTCGGGAATATTACTAGAATTTGATATCCGACCGTTGGATCGGCGATCCGATCGCATCAGATTGTTGCTCTCGATTATACGAGCGTTTTAGTATATATATTCACCGTTGAAAGTATCTGATTGTGGGGTCCGCTTTCTGGTGGTGGGGTCCGCTTTCTGGTGGTGGGGCCCGATCTTAATTGTGGGGCCCGCTTGCGTCGTTGAGCGTATCAGCTAGTTCCGGAGCTGTTCGTTGCTATTTTTCTACTCATGGAAATATCGAGTTGATTGTCGTTATTGACTTGGAAATTTGAGAGACCGATTGAGATTCTTAGCGAGAATATAGGCATATTCGAGACTTTTGCGTGGATCGAGGTAAGTACACTCTGTGGTGATTCTCTTAACATATTGTTTGATGATTGATGGTTGTTGTGAGAGTCGATATATATATAAATATAATGGTATATAATATATATATATATATTAAATATATTTTGTTGAGATATAATATTGAGATATTGAAAGCATGATAAATATGAAATCATGATTATTGAGATGAGATTGATGGATTAGATGTGAGATGTGATTGTGTTTGATGATGTGTGCTGTTGTGCTATGCTGCCGGGTTTTGTATAATAGTGGTCGGATTTGAGATGAGATGTGATGATACATCAGATGATATGAGATTATGGAAAACCTTGGGAGTTGTCATTGAGGTACTCTCCCATTGGTTTTTGATTTGGGGGTATACGGGGACTCCCCCATTGATTATATTTCACTCACATTTTGCGAGTTGATATGGTTGGAAACCTTGGGAGTTGTCATTGCGGTACTCTCCCATTGGTTTCAATCCTCTGTTATACTAAACCCGGATTAGCAACCATGTTTGATGGATGTTTGTATTGTTGAGTGATGATTGTTGAGATGATATTATAATATATGCTATTTTCATATATTTATATATGCATGTTGGAAAATTGACTGAGTAATCAATAGCATGAGAACATAAATGGTGAATACTAATTTGAGATATAAATTGTATATTTATACTATGAATTGAAGTATTGAGTACTATGTGATTTTGAGATGAGTTGATGGATGAAATGAGATGAGATATGTTGTATTGGATGCTGTGTGAGATTATTGTTATGCTACCAGATTTAGTATGATAATGGTCGGATATGTGAGATTATGCGAGATTAGCAGAGGTGTGTGGTTCAATCCCTCTCTTGCACATTATGCGAGATGATATGATGGGAAACCTTGGGAGTTGTGATGAGATACTCTCCCATTGGTTTCAATCCATTATTATACCGAATCCGGATAGCAAACCTGGTTTGATTGAGATGTGTTGTTGTGAGTATGTTCTGCCTGAGATAGTTGTTATATATCTTAACTAATATTTTCATATATTATAATATATATATATACATACACTTATATATATATATATATTCCTATTTTGTTGGTGAGGTCATGTTGAGAGAATGAGTGCTTACTTGCTGAGCTTTTTAAGCTCACTCCCCTATTCCCCCAAACATTCTAGGTAGTTCGCGAGCATAGCAGAAGCAGTACCAGAATTGGATCCACGTGCCACAGTTGTATTTTCGGGTTGGTCCAGACATTTGAGTCGACAGTTGTATATTATTAAGACATGTGTTGTAAACCATATATTTGATGAATATTCCATGTATTTGTAATTTATGATGTAATATTGTGTGAAATCAAATGATGGGTTTGACATATAGATTGCTTGAGCTGAAGTTGATCGCGAACCTCTTTCTAGGGTTGGGCCCACCTTAGGGAGGGGGTCGTGACAGATTTGGTATCAGAGCTTAGGGTTTTAGATTCTGTAGACACATTGCAGTAGATGAGGGTATAAAAATGAGTAGTTTTGTGTCCGTAAGAAAATGTCTGGACGTGGCCATGGTACTGGTACTCAACGTAGGAGATGGATAGTTTGACGAGGCTTGTGAACATCGAGTAAAAGTATAGAAAGACCTCAAATTTAGTCGATAGATCTTGAATTTGATAAAACTTTATTTGGTGTTCCTTTGATTGTTGAGGATAGCGAAGGTTCTAAGACCAGTATCTCTAGTAGTTTCGACAGTTACCTACATCTCTATTCCTGTGGCTGTAACTGACATGATTTTTATGGTTGTACCTTATATGAACCTTCTGTCGCAGTTATAACATCGTCGTGGGTCAGTAGGATGAAGAGATTAGAACTTTGGTGTTCTAGAAATGAGAAAGAAGACTTCGTTGATACTCATGTATGAGCAAGAAAACGCTATAATACCAAGCAACAACAAAATATAAGATTTATGATTACATTATGGAATATAACAACTTGGTTGTGTTGCAAGGATAGGATCATCTTCGAATTGATAATCTTCCCATTGACGTTTCGCACGTAGAGACATAGGAATGAGGCCGTCGATGATTTGGATTTCGAGACTGTCAGGAAACTTGATTTTGTTGTAGCCCTGAACGATACTTCTATATTACTCTTCGATAGTAGTGAAGAGTTGCCAGTCTTTATCATTGGTATTACTTTCTAGACTTCGACGGATTGAGTCTGCGGAGAGAGCTCTAAGATCACATGAATGGTGGAAAGTAATATCTTCTGGGAAAATATCATCGTATCCATAGTAAGCTCTAAGCTTCGGTCTAGATGGCCAACTAATAAGTCTCCAATCAGTGAGTTGACGAGATGGTATGATTCTTATAAGATGAATTGGGTGGTAAACGAGCGAATAATCATTCAACCATTCTGCAGTAATGGTTTTGATCCAGACGGTAATACTTTTGTGTCGTTTATTCCATCGATGTAAAATATTACTGACAAATGGAGGAAGTTCACTTAGGCTGGCTTCTGAGATACCAGGATAGTTGGGATAGATTGGACTTGGTCCAAGAATAAATCCATTTAGGAAACCGAGATCAAACAAGGTGCCGAGACTCCACGGGCAATGATTGAAGAAATCATGACTGTTGATGAAAACTATGGAATGGAATCTGTGATATCCACAGTGAACAATTGCAGAATTATTTTTGTATTGGATTAAACCATATGTTTTTCCATTCCAAATGGTTCTAAGAATGTAACACCATCTCAAGAAGTTTGTAGGAACTCTTGACACGATATCCATTGCAATCTCTTTGGGCAAAAAAACGGATGGAGCTTCATTGAGACATTTGTAAATATCTCTCCAAAGATCTCGAACATATTTGGAGTCTATAACTGCTCGATCTGTGACTGGCCATTTACAAATCTTTTGGTATATCACCTTAGCTCTGACGGATCTTGAACAGGGGTTAGGATTGGCAGATGAGGATGCCATTAAAGAAGTTTTGAGTAATTCCTTAAGAACTCATGCATCTCTTTATAGGAAGAGATATCTATAATTCTCCATGATTAGATACTTTCACATTATTCATGCATAATTGGAAAGGATAATAATTATCGCGATGATAAGAGGTAAAGCAGGAATGTGAGGGACCTGCAAATCCTCTTTTTGGTAGTGGGAATCTTAAGATGATGGATTATGCGTAAACTTCCAAAAGCTCTTTACAGATGTTGTTTGAGTAGGACCCATTGATGGAGCCCTTTTCTTTTGGAGACAGGATAGTTGGTTTGTAAGTTGCGGCACAGGTTAGAATAATAATAATTGGGGGCATTATTCATATGATGGTGAGTGTGAGATGTGTAATGATCGTTAGAGTTTGAAATATTTTTCCACTGAGAAACATCTGAATTTTGGTGATAGATACGTTGGATGGAGTTTCTAAGTGACTATGGTTATACTATTGATTAGTATTCAGAAAAGATTAATGAAGTTACTGATACACTGAGTGGGAAGAATGTGATTAATTTTGAGAGTTAGACAGAAAATCTTTGAGGAGACATTGGTATGCTTGACTTTTGGAATGTTCGATAGTGGGAGTATTCTTGTCAATATGAAGGTTCGACACACACTGTTAGATAGATTTATTATAGCACAAGCAATTTAACCAATGTGGAAAATGGAGAGCAGATATTGGAATGAATGAGATTACTACTTTCAGATTGAGTTCAGAGAATGTATAATTATTAGTGATAAAGTCGTGATACCATCTACTAGAAAGCTCAAATGGGAGATCTTGGATGGGGCACACGATGATCATTATTATATGAAATTTGAGAGCACCAAGATGTATCAAAATCTAAAGAAGACTTATTGGTGGTTGGGAATGAAGAGAGAGATTTAAGTGTTTATATCTCGGTGTTTAGTTTGTCAGTAGGATATAGGAGAGCATCAACATCCAGTTGGATTACTCCAGTTTTCACCTAGACCTGAGTGGCTATGGGAAAATATCGCGATGGATTTTGTGGTTCGACTATCGAGGACACGGTATGGTTATGATGCAATTTGTGTAGTAGTGGATCGATTGACTAGGTCTGCTCATTTTCTAGCGATTCGAGTTATACAAAGACTATAGAAACTAGTGATATTTAGTTGTGGAGCAGATTGTACGATTACATAGTGTACCCTTATCGATTGTATCAGATAGAGTTGTCGGATTTACTTCTCATTTTCGGGAGAGTTTCTGGAAGACTATCGGATCAAAGATTTCTACGAATACCTCATTCCACCCTCAAACTGACGGTCAGTCAGAGTGGATTATTCAGACGTTAGAAGATTTGTTGAGATTGTGTGTTTTGATATAAATGAGAGTTGGGGTGAACATTTGCATTTGATCGAGTTCGCCTATAACTATAGCTTTTTGACTAGAATTGGCATGACTCCATTTAAGGCTTTACGAGAGAGGCGATTTAGGACTTTTGTTTGTTGGGACGAGATTGGGGTAGACAGATTCATGGCTCAAACTTGGTGAATAAGACATTTGAGGATCAGGTTGATCCGAGTGAGACTGTTGGTTGAGTAGAATTGATGGAAGAGTTTTGTCAACAGTAGGAGGTGTATCATCGAGTACCAAATTGGGGATATAGTATTCTTGAAAATTTCTTATTGGGTGGGAGGACTGAGATTTGACTGGAAGAGAAAGTTTTCCCCGAGCTGTATTGGTTCCTTTGAGATTTTGAAGAAAGTGTGAAAAGTGGCATATCGTTTGACATTATCACTGTAATTAGAAAGGATTCATTAAGTGCTTCGTATATTAGTTCTAAAGAAATTTATACTAGACCCTTCTCAGATTCTAATGAGTCAACCGATGGAACCGAGCGGGAACTTGACTTATAAGGAAAGCCTATGAAGATCATAGATTGAAATGTTCAAGAATTGAGATCATGATGTAATCCTTTTGTGAAGTTCATGAAGTCTAATCATCACATCCAAGAGATGACTTGGGAAGTGAAACAGGTTATGAGGGAAGAATACTCAGAGCTGATGGTTGATTGAGAAATTTCGAGGATGAAATTTTTGTAAGGTGGGTAGATTTTAATACTGCGTGACAAAAAAAAAGTGTGTGTGGCTATAAAAAAAACGTAAGTGGGAAGCTTTATTATTTTCATTTTTCTCTCTCTCTTTTATCATCTCTCAACTACTCTCTCTCTCTCTGCTAATTCTTGGAACCGCCATCGCCACTTCACCATCGATCTTCTGCCACCACGCGTCGGTCCGCCATAAAGCTGCCGCCGTCAGCTTTCCATATCCGCCGAGATCGACGCCATCGGACGCCGGACGCGCCGCCACGCTCCGTCTGAAGGGAGCGACTCGTCGTCGTCGTTTCTGCATTTTTCGGCCATCTCCGGTTTCTTCTGACAGCCACCTCCGGCGAGTGAGTGTTTTTCTGGCCGAGATCTTTCCAACGCCAGTGGTCACTTCCTGATCCGACGTCGTTTGGGTTGTTTTCCGTTTTGTAATTACCGACAATTCGGGAATATTACTAGAATTTGAGATCCGACCGTTGGATCGGTGATCCGATCGAATCAGATTGTTGCTCTCAATTATACAAGCATTTTGGTATATATATTCACCGTTGAAAGTATCTGATTGTGGGGTCCACTTTCTAGTGGTGGGGCCCGATCTTCATTGTGGAGCCCGCTTGCTTCGTTGAGCGTATCAGTTAGTTCCGGAGCCGTTCGTTGCTGTTTTTCTACTCAGCATAGTCGTTTGGAAATATCGAGTTGATTATCGACTTTGCAATTTGAGCGACCGATTGAGATTCTTAGCGAGAATATAGGCATATTCGAGACTTTTGCGTGGATCGAGGTAAGTACACTCTGTGGTGATTCTCTTAACATATTGTTTGATGGTTGTTGTGAGAGTCAGTATATATATAATATAATGGTATATTATATATATATATATATATATATTTTATATTAAATATATTTTGTTGAGATATAATATTGAGATATTGAAAGCATGATAAATATGAAATCATGATTATTGAGATGAGATTGATGGATTGGATGTGAGATGTGATTGTGTTTAATGTGTGCTGTTGTGCTATGCTGCCGGGTTTTGTATAATAGTGGTCGGATTTGAGATGAGATGTGATGATACATCAAATGATATGAGATTATGGAAAACCTTGGGAGTTGTCATTGAGGTACTCTCCCATTGGTTTTTGATTTGGGGGTATACGGGGACTCCCCCATTGATTATATTTCACTCACATTTTGCGAGTTGATATGGTTGGAAACCTTGGGAGTGGTCATTGAGGTACTCTCCCATTGGTTTCAATCCTCTGTTATACTAGACCCGGATTAGCAACCATGTTTGATGGATGTTTGTTTTGTTTAGTGATGATTGTTGAGATGATATTATAATATATGCTATTTTCATATATTTATATATGCATGTTGGAAAATTGACTGAGTAATCAATAGCATGAGAACATAAATGGTGAATACTAATTTGAGATATAAATTGTATATTTATACTATGAATTGAAGTATTGAGTACTATGTGATTTTGAGATGAGTTGATGGATGAAATTAGATGAGATATGTTGTATTGGATGCTGTGTGAGATTATTGTTATGCTACCGGATTTAGTATGATAATGGTCGGATATGTGAGATTATGCGAGATTAGTAGAGGTGTGTGGTTCAATCATCCTCTTACACATTATGCGAGATGATATGATGGGAAACCTTGGGAGTTGTGATGAGATACTCTCCCATTGGTTTCAATCCATTATTATACCGAATCCGGATAGTAAACCTGGTTTGATTGAGATGTGTTGTTGTGAGTATGTTCTGCCTGAGATAGTTGTTATATATCTTAACTGATATTTTCATATATTATAATATATATATATATATATATATATATATATATACATACACTTATATATATATTCCTATTTTGTTGGTGAGGTCATGTTGAGAGAATGAGTGCTTACTTGCTGAGCTTTTTAAGCTCACTCCCCTCTTCCTCCAAACATTCCAGGTAGTTCGCGAGCATAGCAAAAGCAGTACCAGAATTGGATCCACGTGCCACAGTTGTATTTTCGGGTTGGTCCAGACATTTGAGTCGACAGTTGTAAATTATTAAGATATGTGTTGTAAACCATATATTTGATTAATATTCCATGTATTTGTAATTTATGATGTAATATTATGTGAAATCAAATGATGGGTTTGACATATAGATTGCTCGAGCTGAAGTTTATCGCGAACCTCTTTCTAGGGTTGGGCCCGCCCTAGGGAGGGGGTCGTGACATCCAGAGTAAAACATGGAAGCCACTTCAAGAAGACGAGTTGAAAATAACTGTGTGTTTTGCAGTAGTAGTGTTGGTACTAAACCACAATACGTAGTAGCAGCATAAGAATTGGGTCGAGTCTTAGCTGCAAGAAATATGCACTTAGTATATGGCGGAGGCAATCTTGGAGTAATGTGGATTGTTTCAAAGGTCGTACAAGAAGGAGGCAGTCACGTTTTGGGAATCATCCCAAAACCTTTGGCGGAGGCAAATCTTATTGGATCATCAAACGGAGAGGAACTTATTGTGCCATGTATGTCCGAACGACTAGTGGAAATGATTTACCGTTCTGATGCTTTTATTGCTTTGCCAGGTGGCTTGGGCACATTGGAGGAAATTTTTATAGTTCTATCTTGGGCAAACCTGAACATACACCAGAAACCAATTGGGCTATTTAACGTTGATGGATTTTATGATTTTCTTTGTGTGTTTCTTGATGATGCCCGAAGAAATGGGTTCGTGTCAAAACTTTTAAAAGAACTTCTATTTATTGCCAGAACTGCTCCAAATCTAATTGACCAACTCTTAGCCTATGAACCACAATTTGACCCTATCCTTTCAAAGATAAATTGGTCTGAGAACGATCGTGGTAAGAGGCGTCGGATTAATCTGGATCTTAACCTTTAATTTCCTGTAGAATTTCAGCTAACCATGTATTATCTTTTAAACTCTTCTTCTACTGTTTAAGAAATTGGGGACAATGTCTCATTTAGGTTTGGGGGAGGAAATTAGTTGATTAGTATCTTGTTTTTAGTTGTGTGTTGTTTTTATTTTTAGTCCAAAATTTTTCGAAAAATACAAAAAAATTGAAATTTTTTCAAAAATTACAAAATATTTTACGTTTTTGTGTTTTTATTTTGACTAAAAAGGTGAAATTGGTAAGAGATAGCCGAGTAAGGAGTTTCCACTCCTGAGACGTATCTCAAACCTATTTCGAAACAAGTTAATTTTTGTTTATTTCCTTTTGAATTATTTAATTTGTGGATTCTCCATAATACTGACTAAAATGGATCTTATATGCTCAGTTGGCATGTATTATCAACATGCATAGTAACATACAGACATGAGCTAAAATTGAAAAGTTTGTAATATTCAGTGATCTAGTTTAATTGGAGGAAGCATCTCAAAAAGTTATGGAGTAAAAAAAAACATCTGAGATATGAGTTATTAAGTCTGTAAGGGTGTTTTAACACCTAGTGCCCTAAAGCCAACTGGTTTGGGAGTCACTGGCCCAAAGCTCGCTACATGGATCAAAGATGCTGCAAAAATATATATATCTGAAGTCTGAGTAATTAAGTCCGTAGGGGTGACTTAACACCTGGTGCCCTAAAGCCAACTGGTTTGGGAGTCACCGACCCAACACTCGCTACATAGATGGAAGATATTGTATATAAATAAAAAAATCAAAGAAAAAAAAATCAGAAAAATCAGAAAAATTATTCCATTGCTACAAAAAGGTGTGAATTCTGATAAAACTTTAGGACAAAATTTTTACTCTCTTATCAACTGCACTTGTGACTGTTGTGGGCAAAAATGAGTTGTTTAATATTTTGTTGGCTGTGTATATGGAGAATGGTAAATATAATCAGAGAATTTACTTATTCAGTAATTTAGAAAGAAACAAAACAACTAGTAACTTGGAGTAGAAGTTTCACCTGATTAGTCACTAACATCTTTATTCTCTTTTCGCTTGTCTTTTTGCTTTTGTGTGCATTAGTTTCACTACATTTTTACTTTTGTAAAATTTTGTGGGTATCATTGATGTAAACCCTCACGAGACTATAACTCATCCACTAGGGACACCTAGGGGTTTAAAGGCTTGTTGCATACACTAAATGCAACTGTGTTCCCTACGAAAGTGGGTTAGTTATTTTATTTTGTATTTTGCTCAAGGACTAGCAAAATGTTAAGTTTGGAGGTGTGATGAGTGGTAAATCTATCACTATTTCCCACTCATTTAACTTAATATTTTGTATAGTTTCTTGAGTTTTGTGAATATTTTGATGTGTTTTGTGTTATTTTGTAGATAAATAAAGTTTCAGGACATTCTGGAGGTGATTTGGAGCAAAACAGTGAAAATTGGAAAAAAGGCATTTTGGTAATTTGGGCACGTCGCGACGCCTAATGTGCGCCGAGTCTTGCTAACGTGCACCTGGTCAACATGTCAGAATCTGAAAAGTTGACTTTGCTAACGTGCGTCGTGTCACGTGTCATCATCACAACCGATCTGCTAAAATGCACCTGCCACGTGTCATCATCCTATGATGCCGACAATCAGCTTCAACGCTAAAATGCACCATGCCATGTGTCAAAATCTCAACGGATCACGCTAACGTGCACCTCGACACGTGTCACCATCACATGTTGCCGACATCAAAAAGTCAACTGCCGACATAACAGTGCCACGTGTCACGATCTCGCGAAGCCAAGCAACACGTGTCGAAGATCAACGCGCATCGCGACGCTGGCTTGGCGTCGCGACGTCCAGAGCCCACCGAGGCCTATAAATTCAGCTCGATGTTTCAGTTGTACCATTCTCTCTCATTTCTTTGATGTAAATAAGGAGTTTTCTCTCTAGTTTCTTTTAATTTAAGTTTTGTAATTAAATTTTAATTACGTTATGTAATAATAGTAATTTACTTTCTTTATTTTTACAGTTTTTACTATTTACCATGAGGAGGTAACTTCCCCCTGCTAGGGTGAAAGGTAATTCTTTTACTATTGCTATTTAGATTAATCTCCATTTAATATAATATATAAACTATTTAAAATTTGACTTAAAAAGGATACCGCCAGATTGGTCGGTTGGTAATTCATTTTAATATGGTTTAAACCTGACTAATCAAGGATATCACCAGATTGGTCGGTTGGTAATTAAATTTTGGATCCGCCTTTATGGCTGGTTTATTTTGGTTCCGCCTTTATGGCTGGTTTATGGACAAATTTTACCGCCTTAATGGCTGGTTGGACTTAATTTGATTTAATCAGGTTACCGCCTATATGGCTGGTTGGAAAAATTATCACAAGTATATATATTATATTATGGGAGATATCTAAATTAGTAGTAGTAAAAATAATTCCTTTTACCTTAGCATTTTATTTTATTTTACTTTTCAATTTTTACTTTACTGCAATCACTTTTCAGCATTTTTACTTTATGTCTTTTACCTTTAAGTTTTTACTAGCCCTAATTATGTGTTGTAACTAAATTAGATATCTAGGCTTGTGATGAAATCTAATATCACCGGTTTATAAGGGGTTAGATTATAGCTTGGGTAATATAAAGATTTATTTATTGAGTCTTAAACTTAATGCTTTTTATTAACTGGCCATTAATAAAATTGACTATGTAAACTTAAAATGAACTAGACATAGGGATTTTAAGTTTAAGACCTTAGACTCAATAGCCCACGATCTTCCTTGAGGATAGATAACCCTTTAATAGATTTCCTTACATGATAGAAATATACCTGTCGGGCGGGGGTAGCCAAATTGGAACTTAATCTTAATGAATCCAGGTAATTTGATTGACATAGACATATGATTCAATTAGGTTTTACTGGGTATTTGTAATTGACCATCGGAAGAGGCTTTTACATAATTTAGTGTTCCAGGTTAATAAATCAATATTTTACCTAACTTTAAGATAACCACTTCATATTTAAATAATATTGGAAGAAATCACAACCCTAAATAGTTTTTAATATTGAATTTTCTTAAACCTACTTTTAAACAATTGGATTTACTTATTTTTAAATTTAGAATCATCACCATTTCAAATCAATCGAACATCCTGTTAGATACTAGTAATCATTTGACCTCATAAAATTAATAGCTTAGGTATTAAGTCCTCGTGGGATCGATACTTTTTATACTACTTGAACGATACGTGCGCTTGCGTTATACGCATGTGTAAGCACCGATCATTCATTATTTTTAAACTATGGCATAATCCCTATATTAGGCATAGTCATTTTGTAAATGAGCCGCATTTGTCTCTTAACGATGGAGAAGAACCAAAGTAGCCAAGGTTTACCCTTCTAGCGTATGAGAGAGCGAGCTCGTTGATGAGCGGAAAATATATCAATATTTACCGCCCCTTTAACTTAATATTTTATTTAGTTTCTCGGGTTTGATGAACATTTTGATGTGTTTTAGTTTATTTTGCAGATAAAATAATATCGCATCTCAATGAAATCATTTAGGACGAAATATGGGTCAAATAAGGGCAATTATTGGACTTGATATTTTAATTTTGGAGATTGGAAACTTGAAAGGGCGTTTTTGACGAAGTGCAGTTTTGGAAATTCCAATTTTGCGCATCTGTCGTATTTTGGGCATAACTTTTTACTCCGATATCGGATTGAGCTGATTCAAGTTCCAGATTAAAGACTCAAAGATATACAGCTTTGAAAGACAAAATAATTTCGAATTCTGAGGATTTCATGCCTGAAATTGATGAACCATCCAGAAGTGTGTTGTGTGTAATTATTAAAGTCACTTTCAATCATTTTCAAAGCAAAAAAATAAATTAATAAATAAATAATAAAAATTATCAAATCATCAAAACATGATAGAGATTAGTGGAGAGATTGAGCAATTAATAATGATTTGGTGGAGCAATTAGTGGAGCAATTAATAATTGATTTGGTGGATGATTTGATGGATGCAAAATTTTGCTTATAAATACCAAGCCATTTCATTTGTAAAATTCATACTTTCTTCTAAGGAATTCCTTAAGAATACTAAGAAGATTGTATCTTGTTTGTTTATTTACAGCTTTCAGTAATTAATTTCCGCTTTCGCACTTTCTTTTCTTTACTTTTCAGTTTTTACTTTTCGCAATTTAATTTACGCACAATACTTTTCTTTCTTTAATTTTCAGTTTTTACTTTTCAGTAATTTACTTTCAACAATTTACTTTTCAGCAATTTACTTTCAGCAATTTACTTTCAGTAATTTACTTTCAGCATTTAATTTTCAGTATTTAATTTCAGCATTTACTTTCAGCATTTACTTTTCAGTATTTAATTTTCAGTATTTAATTTTCAGTATTTTACTTTATGTCTTTTATTTTATTTAAGTTTTTTTTACTACCCGTAAATATGTGTCGTAACTAAGCCAGTTATCTGGGGTTGTGATGAAATCCAATATCACCGGTTTATAAGGGGTTAGATTATAGCTTGGGTAATATAAAGATTTATTTATTGAGTCTTAATCTTAATGCTTTTTCATTAACTGGCCATTAATAAAATTGAACTGGGAAACTTAAAATGAACTAGACATATGGATTTTAAGTTTAAGACCTTAGACTCAATAGTCTACGATCTTCCTTGAGGATAGATAACCCTTTAATAGATTTCATTACAGGATAGACATATACCTGTCGGGCGGGGGTAGCCATAATTGGAACTTAAACTTAATGAATCTAGATAATTTGGTTGACATAGACATATGGTTCAATTGGATTAAACTGAGTATTTGTGTCTGACCATCGACAGAGGCTTACACATAATTTAGTGTTCCAGGTTAATAAATCAATATATTACCCAACTTTAAGATAACCACTTCATCTTTAAAATGATATTGGAAGAAATTACAACCTTAGATAGTTTTTAATATTGAATTTTCTTAAAATCTACTTTCGAATAATTTTATTTACTTGATTTTAAATTTAGAATCGTCACCATTTCAAATCAATCAAACAACATGTTAGATACTAGTAATCATTTGACCTCATAAAATCAATAGTTTAGATATTAAGTCCTCGTGGGATCGATATTTTTATACTACTTGAACGATACGTGCGCTTGCGTTATACGTGTGTGTTTACGCCGGTCAAGTTTTTGGCGCCGTTGCCGGGGACTTATTTATCTTTCAATATTAATTTTGAGGTTAGATATGTTACTTGTATCTAATTTCTTTTTACTTATTGTTTTTGTTTTCTTGTGTTTCAGGTTCTCAGAAACTACATGAGACGAACCAGAAGCTTTGAACTCCGATCGCTTGACCCAGAAATTGAAAGAACCATCAGACAGTTGAGAAGGGAAAGGCGAGAAGGCCAAGAAGCTTTAGTCAACATGGAACCTGAACCGTTGGAGGTTGCACCACCAATTCCCATTCGAGACAGAACCATTCCGGTGGTTGACAGACTCATTTCCTGTATTGTACTTCCTCACTTACCAGCAAATGCGTGTGACATCAAAACATGCATTCAGATGATTCAGCAGGCAGTTCAGTTCGGGGGGAATGCAACTGAAGATCTTAATGCCCACATCAGTAACTTCATGGAAGTTTGCGACACTTTCAACTACAACAGAGCATCAGAAGAAGCAATGAGACTGCGTGTTTTCCCATACTCCTTGAAGGACAGAGCTAAAGCTTGGCTACATTCACTACCAGCAGGTTCTATCACAACTTGGAACACTTTAGCCACCAAATTTCTTGCAAAGTACTTTCCACCAGCCAGAACCGGAAAGCTAAGGAATGACATCACATCCTTTGTACAACAAGATTCAGAATCCCTCTGCGAAGCTTGGGAAAGGTACAAAGATTTGCTCCGGAAATGTCCTCAACATGAAATTCCAAAATGGCTTCAAGTCCAAACATTCTATAATGGACTTTCTGGAATAATGAGAACCACAATCGATGCTGCTGCTGGAGGAGCTTTAATGGCAAAAGGAGAAGATGAAGCCTGGGACCTAATCGAAGAAATGGCCAACAACAATTCTTTATGGCCAACAGAAAGGAGCATGATCCAAAGAATTGCAGGAATTTATGAAGTTGGAGCCAACACATCACTGAATTCCAAGCTGGATGTGATTTGCAAAAATCTGGAAACTCTTAACATAAAAGTTAATGGTGGATCCACAAGTTCACCATTTGGAGGAGCATCTGAATCAGAATCTTTCAACCAATATAAAGAAACGGTGAATTATGTCAATAATTTCAACAGACAGGGGAACAATCCATATTCTGACACCTACAACCCATGGTGGAGGAATCATCCCAATTTCGCATGGAGCAATAATTCAGGGCAAATGAACAATCCACCACCCGGATTCCAACAACAGAACAAAAGCCAGGAACATGCAAATGAACCAGGAATAACAGAAGTGTTGACGCACTTGAAAAAGATAGAAGCAAAACACGACTCTCAAGCAGCAAGATATGATACTATGTTTCAATCTCAAGCAGCAAGATATGATGCTATGTTTCAATCCCAAGCAGCATTAATTCAAAGTCAATCTGCTTCTATTAAAGCACTGTAGAGTCAAATTGGACAACTGGAAAATGCTCAGAGTTACAGACCGCCAGGTACCCTTCCTAGCAACACAAAGCCAAATCCAAGAAACATGGGGAATGAGCAATGTCATGCCATCATGTTAAAAAGCGGTACTGAAATCAACAAAGATATTGGAACCAAAACAGCTGCTGAGGAAGTTCCAAAAGAAACAAAGCAACAGATGGAGGAAAAAGAAGCAAAGGAAAAAGAACAGATCATTCCACCTCCACCTTTTCCTCAACGTCTTCAGAAGAACAAATTGGACAAGAAGTTTTCTCGGTTCCTGGAAATCTTCAAAAAGCTGCATATCAACATTCCATTTACAGAAGCGTTGGAACAAATGCCCAGCTATGCCAAATTCATGAAAGACATTCTTTCACGAAAGCGGAGATTGAGAGATTATGAGACATTATCATTATCAGAAGAATGCAGCGCTATCATTCAGAGGAAACTTCCCCCGAAGTTGAAAGATCCTGGCAGTTTCACTATTCCTTGCACCATAGGAGAACATGACTTCGGTAAGGCTTTGTGTGATTTAGGTGCGAGTGTTAACTTGATGCCTTTTTATATTTTCAGGAAATTACAGATTGGAGAAACAATGCCAACTTCAGTCTCACTACAAACGCTCGTATTTCCAAGAGGCGTAGTTGAGGATGTACTGGTCAAGGTTGACAAATTCATTTTCCCAGCAGATTTTATTGTCCTTGATATGGAGGAGACGCATACGTGCCAATCATCCTCGGGAGACCATTCTTGGCTACAGGTCGAACCATTATTGATGTAAAAAAGGAGAACTAACCATGAGGGTACAAGACCAGAAGTAACATTCAATGTTTTCAAAGCCATGAATTTCCCAGATGATGAAAAAAAGGAGGAATGTTTCAGTCTTGATGTGATACATAGTACCGTTCAGAACTCTGATGAAAGAAAAAGTTCTACTGACAAACTTAAAGCATGTCAATTAACTGTGGAGCCTGAAGATAAAGCGCACTGCGTACTGAAGAAGCCTATTCTTGCACTACAAGCAACAAAAGAGAAAAAGTTTCACCAGCTCAACGAATTGGAGGAATTTCACATACAGCCTTTTGAGGATGCCAAATTGTACAAGGAAAAGGCAAGGAAAAGACATGATGAGAAGATAGTGCGCATATAACTGGAACCAGGGCAGAAGGTACTGTTAAACAAATCAAGGGGGAAATTCTTCCCATGGAAGCCAAAATCACAGTGGTCAGGTCCATTTGTGATCACCAAGGTTTTACCAGACAGAGCCGTTAAAATACATGATCCTGACTCCAACAAAACTTTCAAGGTTAAAAACAAGCGTGTTAAGCACTACTGGGGAGAATCATTTGAGCGACAAAAAGAAAGTTTCACACTTTCAAATCTAGCCTAACGTTCGAGAAGTCACGTCTAGCTGACGACTTTAAACTTAGCGCTCGCAGGGAAGCAACCCATGCAATTTTTGTATATATTGTGATCTGGTGTGTTTTATTTTTTTGTGTTTAATTTTTGCAGGTTTAGTCATTTCACGATGGAAGAAGCTCTCGCAAATCTCAGCAAGCAATTTCCTTCTCTCCCTCAAAATCTCTGATGAAAGTTTACAAAGCTCGCTTGGAACGGATGAGACTACTGATGATCAAAGGTATTCCTAATAACATTCGTTGGGTAATTGAATCACGAGTCCGATTGGCAGGTGAGTCTTCTGACTCTTTTATTTCACATCTGCCTGGTTTTGGAAGAAGCACCTATGCAAAGAAACGTAGAGCTAAACAAATGGGTGTTTGTTACAAATGTGCACGCTGGAATTGCAATACTCGTTGTCGTTATTTAGGAATGGTGTCTGATAATCACGAAGTCAAAATTAAATTCATTTGGGATGGCTTGAGTAAGGAGTCTTTAGATGATATATCTTTAACTCTTGAGACGCATCCCAGTGGATATGTTCACATAGCCATTCGCGAATTACATACACAATTCCAAAAAGAAAGACAACAATTAAGTCTTGGGAATCTGACTCAAAAAGACCATGTTTGCCAGTTTATAAGAAAATTGGATGGGAAGCTTGTCCCTGACGCATAGACGTCAATCAAGCCGTTACTTTTCTTGTAAATATTATATCTCTTTGTCTTTTCTTAATAATTGTGATTTGTTTTGTTGTTTTCTTTTATTTTCTCCGACAGGATCCAGACCTTTTGACTATCACGATATTATTTCGCTACTAATCGTCCTCTGGAAGATACTTATGCTATTTTTACTCACCCTTTTCAGGTACTATAAATTCAGCCCGTCATTGCACTTTTGAAGGCATCCAGAGTTGAGAAAGAAATACATATAAAAAATGGAAGCCACTTCAAGAAGACGAGTTGAAAACATCTGTGTGTTTTGCGGTAGTAGTGTTGGTGTTAACCCACAATACGTAGAAGCAGCACAAGAATTGGGTTGAGTCTTAGCTGCAAGAAATATGCACTTAATATATGGCGGAGGCAATCTTGGACTTATGGGGATCGTTTCAAAGGCCGTACAGGAAGGAGGCAGTCATATTTTGGGAATCATCCCAAAACCCTTGGCAGAGGTAAATCTTATTGAACCATCAAACGCAGAGGAACTGATCGTGCCAGGTATGTCTGAACGTTTGGTAGAAATGATTAACCGTGCTGATGCTTTTATTGCTTTGCCAGGTGGCTTGGGTACATTGGAGGAAATTTTTATTGTGCTATCTTGGGCGAACCTGAACATACACCAGAAACCAATTGGGCTGTACAACGTTGATGGATTTTATGATTTGTTTTGTGTGTTTCTTGATGATGCCCGAAGAAATGGGTTCGTGTCAAAACCTTTGAAAGAACTCCTCTTTACTGCCAGAACTGCTCCGGATCTAATTGACCAACTATTAGCCTATGAACCACGAGTTGACCCTATCCTTACAAAGATAAATTGGTCTGAGGACGATCGTGGTAAGAGGCGTAGGATTAATCTGGATCTTAACCTTTAATTTCCTGTAGAATTTCAGCTAACCAGGTATGACCTTCTAAACTCTCCTTTTACTGTTTAAGACATTGGGGACAATATCTCATTTAGGTTTGGGGGGAGGGAATTAGTTGATCAGTACCTTGTTTTTAGTTTGTGTGTTGTTTTTATTTTTAGTCCAAAATTTTTTGAAAAATACAAAAAAATTGAAAATTTTTCAAAAATTACAAAAATATTTTGCGTTTTTGTGTTTTTATTTTGACTAAAAGGGTGAAATTGTTAAGAGATAGCTGAGTAAGGAGTTTCCACTCCTGATACGTATCTCAAGCCTATTTTCGAAATAAGTTAATTTTTGTTTATTTCCTTTTGAATTATTTAATTTGTGAATTCTCCATAAAACGGAATAAAAAGGATCTTCATATGCTCAGTTGACAGGTATTATCAACATATATAGTAACATACGGACATGAGCTAAAATTGAAAAGTTTGTAATATTCAGTGCTCTAGTTTAATTAGAGGAAGCATCTCAAAAAGCAATGGAGTAAAAAAAAAACGTTTGAGATCCGAGTTATTAAGCCTGTAAGGGTGTTTTAACACCTAGTGCCCTAAAACCAATTGGTTTGGGAGTCACTGGCCCAAAGCTCGTTACATGGATCAAAGATGCTGCAAAAATATATATATCTGAAGTCTGAGTAATTAAGTTCGTAGGGGTGACTTAATACCTGGTGCCCTAAAGCCAACTGATTTGGGAGCCACCGACCCAACACTCACTACATAGATGGAAGATATTGTATATAAATAAAAAAAAAATAGAGAAAAATCAAAGAAAAAATCTGAAAAATAAGAAAAATTATTCCATTGCTACAAAAAGGTGTGAAATCTGATAGAACTTTAGGACAAAAATATTACTCTCTTATCAACTACACTTATGACTGTTGTGGGCAAAAATGAGTTGATTAATATTTTGTCGACTGTGTATATGGAGAATGGTAAAAATAATCGGAGAATTTACTTATTCGGTAATTTAGAATGAAACAAAACAACTATTGATTTGGAGTAGAAGTTTCACCTGATTAGTCACTAACTTCCTTTATTCTCTTTTCTCTTGTCTTTTTGCTTTTGTGTCCATTAGTTTTACTACCTTTTTACTTTTGTAAAAATTTTTTGGGTATCTTTGCTGTAAGCCCTCACGAGACTACAACTCGTCCACTAGGGACACATAGGGGTTTAAAGGCTTGTTGCATACGCTAAATGCAACAGTGATCCCTACGAAAGTGGCTTAGTTTAATTTTAATTGTTTCTTGTATTTTATTTTATTGTTTTGCTCGAGGACTAGCAAAATGTTAGGTTTGAGGGTGTGATGAGCGGAAAATATATCAATATTTACCCCCCTTTTAACTTAATATTTTATTTAGTTTCTCGGGTTTGATAAACATTTTGATGTATTTTAGTTTATTTTGCAGATAAAATAATATCGGATCTCAATGAAATCATTTAGGACGAAATATGGGTCAAATAAGGGCAATTATTGGACTTGATATTTTAATTTTGGAGATTGGAAACTTGAAATGGCGTTTTTGACGAAGTGCAGTTTTGGAAATTCCAGTTTTGCGCATCTGTCGTATATTTGGCATAACTTTTTACTACGATATCAGATTGAGCTGATTCAAGTTCCAGATTAAAGAAGACTCAAAGATATACAGCTTTGAAAGACAAAATAATTTCAAATTCTGAAGATTTCATACCCGAAATTGATGAACCATCCAGAAGTGTGTTGTGTATAATTATTAAAGTCACTTTCAATCATTTTCAAAGCAAAAAAATAAATTAATAAATAAATAATAAAAATTATCAAATCATCACCAAACATGATAAGTTATTAGTGGAGCAATTAATAATGGATTTGGTGGAGCAATTAGTGGAGTAATTAGTGGAGCAATTAATAATTGATTTGGTGGATGATTTGATGGAGGCAAAATTTTGCCTATAAATACCAAGCCATTTCATTTGTAAAATTCATACTTTCTTCTAAGGAATTCCTTAAGAATACTAAGAAGATTGTATCTTGTTTGTTTATTTACAGCTTTCAGTAATTAATTTCCACTTTCTCACTTTCTTTTCTTTACTTTTCAGTTTTTACTTTCCGCAATTTACTTTTACGCACAATACTTTTCTTTCTTTAATTTTCAGTTTTTACTTTTCAGTAATTTACTTTCAATTTCTTTTCAGCAATTTACTTTCAGCAATTTACTTTCAGCAATTTACTTTTCAGTAATTAATTTCAGCATTTAATTTTCAGTATTTAATTTCAGCATTTACTTTCAGCATTTACTTTTCAGTATTTAATTTTCAGTATTTAATTTTCAGTATTTTACTTTATGTCTTTTATTTTATTTAAGTTTTTTTTTTACTACCCGTAAATATGTGTCGTAACTAAGCCAGTTATCTAGGGTTGTGATGAAATCCAATATCACCGGTTTATAAGGGGTTAGATTATAGCTTGGGTAATATAAAGATTTATTTATTGAGTCTTAATCTTAATGCTTTTTCATTAATTGCCCATTTATAAAATTGAATTGGGAAACTTAAAATGAACTAGACATATGGATTTTAAGTTTAAGACCTTAGACTCAATAGTCCACGATCTTCCTTGAGGATAGATAACCCTTTAATAGATTTCCTTACAGGATAGACATATACCTGTCGGGCGGGGGTAGCCATAATTGGAACTTAAACTTAATGAATCCAGATAATTTGGTTGACATAGACATATGATTCAATTGGGTTAAATTGAGTATTTGTGTCTGACCATCGACAGAGGCTTACACATAATTTAGTGTTCCAGGTTAATAAATCAATATATTACCCAACTTTAAGATAACCACTTCATCTTTAAAATGATATTGGAAGAAATCACAACCCTAGATAGTTTTTAATATTGAATTTTCTTAAAATCTACTTTCGAATAATTTTATTTACTTGTTTTTAAATTTAGAATCGTCACCATTTCAAATCAATCACTAGTAATCATTTGACCTCATAAAATCAATAGTTTAGATATTAAGTCCTCGTGGGATCGATATTTTTATACTACTTGAACGATACGTGCGCTTGCGTTATACGTGTGTGTTTACGCCGGTCACTCGTGTACCCCATGTTGGTGCACAAGTTGAGCCAAACCTAATCATATATTGACTTACCGCGTGTGCTGGAGAGATAAAGTTGGAATGATGTATGATGAGTGAACAATATTGGGGATATGCCCTAGAACCAATCATGTCATATGGTTCAAAGGTATTGTCTTTATGTAAATATAATCTTATGATTAGTTGTAAATTAGTTTACGAATTAATATAATAGTAATCTTATAACATTTTACATATGTTTAGTTGTTATCACATAGTTTATGAAAAATATGATCATGTGATGTATTGTGTGTCGAGACTCTGTCTGCAATAGGTTGTAGATATGAGTACAGAGGTTTGATTTAAATACATCTGATTTTTTTCCTGGTTGAGGTGATATCATCAGGGATGATCACATCACATGATTGGTATGTTTTTGATGCTACCATTGATTAATACTTGATACTGATATTTTGGTGACGAGTCTCACGTCATAAAAAGCATGAACATGGGTAATACGTTTGAGAAACATGTTACTGAAAGTGACCAAACGCGACGAATCACATGAATGATTATCTGCAGTCAATGATTCATCATACATCCGTACTAGTGTACCATTAGTTATTTGAACCGAGAAGTCACGACTATCGTCTGCATTGAGACACGTCATTCACATGTGTATATTGCACTGAGTTCACCACGTCTGGTGAAAGAAGCTTGCTGGCAATGTATTCTTAATGTATGAGGATATGTGATCGTCGAAATGAAATCTGCTGGCTCAGATACTTGAGCTTGAGATCATATACTAAAATATCATACATGAGGATTAAGTCTTCGGTTGGAGCACGTGTCTTCCGTAAACTTGATTTTCGGATACGTACGTCTCATATATGATTGATTTCCTTATCCTATGATCGATTTATGGGCTGGATGACTTCATGGTTCTCACTCGATCAGGATTCGACGGCATATGGGCTTTACTACACGTAAATACAACTATATGGGTTTATTCGATATTTTATTCTTCATGTATGGGGGTAATGACACATTGCTAGAGGTCACTCACTTGGGAACTTTGGTTGCAACGGGTTGTACCGAAATGATACAAATGTGTTCGTATCGACTCTTGTCTAGCTCACGGAGAACTCAGGGGGTCACACACATTAACTGAATGATTGATGAATTAATTAAATTACTTCGACATATGATCACAATGCAATTTATGTACTTTATCGGCAAAGTGAAAAATATTCTCCGGTGTTGATACGCTAGCACTTGTTTTTTGGGAAAGACTAACTGTAATTCGATCAGTTATGCATATATTTAAGATATTCTCAATATTCCACATCAAAATTGTACTTCTTAAAAAGACTAACTGATACAATCAAAATAAATCATGTTTTCAAGAACGACATATTTTAATCCAAAATCATTCAAATCGGCAAACACATGTCCAATTCATTATGGGCAATGTATTCCAAACAATTTCTCAAATAATACTCACATGATAAGTATAAGAAATTTCAGAATATGACATTAGGCTATCAACATCGATAATCTATATATCCACTCATATTCTAGCAGCATTGGAAAAATTCCAATAAATAGTTAATAACCATCAATTAAATTATAAATGTATTTAAACATTTTCTTATAACTTCTTGAAATTGTTGGCAATTCTAAATAATCATCTCTATAAATTAACAACCATTTCACCAATGCCTATTCTAGAAATTCAATAGCTTCATCAATCTTATCATCCCTACATGACCCACTAATCAAAATATCATATGTAACAATATCCAGTTCACAACCACTAGCAATCATCAATCTAAAAGTCTCATCCGCGCTCATATTTTTTGTACATTTAGTGTCATTATACAGTAAAATTAACATGTAAACAAACAAATCAAACCAGAAAATTGAATCTAACATGCATAAACCCTAGAAAACCTTAAAACTTGAGAATCAGAAAATCCTTGACACAAAGTTGGAAAACAATAGTCCGGATCGAGATTAATCTCTATCCTTAAGAATTTATCAGCCCCGTCTCGGTGCTCTACGGATTTGTGGCTAATGTTCTCCCAAGATAACCCTGATTCATCTTGTTCAAGAGACACACCTTAACAAGATCTTGAACTTGGAATATGGTGGAACTCTATCAGACTCAAGACACAATATGAGACTCTTTTCTTTTGGATGAAATTCAGATTTCGTTTCTTTGTGTTAAAAGGAACATAAAGTTTCATTTTATAATTATGGAAGGATGCCTCAAAGGCACCCTTAGGGTTGGGGTGCAACCCTCCAAATGATTATACCCCCCTATGCACCCCTTGGTGCATAGGATCACTTTACACACAATTGGAGGACATGTCCCCATGGGGTACCATCCAAGGGACATGTCCCTCCTCCATCCAAACAAACATATTTGAAGATTTGAAGAATTTCCAACAATCCCCCACAATTCTTCAAATATTCATGCAGACACTTGAGAGAGTTTCCGTGAACTAAAGCTGCATCGAAATAGGTAGCTTTCGCCTTGAACCTTTCCTAGTGAATGACAATCGAATTTACTTGGCAAACCAGTTACCCATAGTCTTGAACTGTTTTGCCGTTGGTGTAAACCAAGACAACTGCCAACACACAGCTTTACTTCGACCATTTCCCGTTCTACGGTTGTGTTCATTTCTGCCCTGAACAACGGTCCCAGATTCATCAAGTACTTTAGGGTAACCCGCCTTTAAAAGTTCCCATGGAAGCGGCCTCACTTCTTACTTGAAATAGGTGATCTACTGTAAAGAGGTAATCTGTCTTTACCCTCATTAGGACTCATCTCCTAATATAGTGATCATTAAAAGCCTTAGCTTATCCTAACCAATGACAGACAGCACTCAGCATCATTATCGGAATGGGAAAGAGTACAAAACTCCTCAGTGCTTGTTTTGAATTGCATAAAGTTTCAGTTGTCCCTTTTGAACCTAGATCTTGGGATCTCCAGTCAGCTAGGTTGGGTTTCCACAGTGACAATTCTTAGATTATAGGCTTCAAGCCCATTCCCCTCGATGACTTCTCAACTTGCTCTCGAGGTAAACCTTTAGTTAGTGGATCCACTAGGTTTCTTTCGACTCAACATAATCGATCGATATTATGCCATTTGAGAGCAGTTGACCTATGGTATTATGTCTCCGACGTATGTGTCGAGACTTACTATTATACATTGTATTTTGGGCTCTCCCAGTAGCCGATTGGCTTTCACAATGTATGCTAATCGTTGGCACCGGTTTGGCCCAACTAGGAATATCCTCCAAGAAGTTTCTTAGCCATTCTGCTTCTTCCGCTGTTTTGTCTAATGCTATGAACTCTGATTCCATAGTAGAACGGGCAACACATGTTTGCCTCTGAGGATTTCCATGACACGGCTGCATTACCAAGTGTGAAAACAAATCCACTCATAGATTTGGAATCCACTGTATCAGATATCCAGTCAGCATCACTGTATCCCTCTAGAACAGCATGATATCTCTCGTAATGTAGCCCAAATTTTGAAGTTTCTCATACCTCAAAACTCTTTAATATGGCTTTTCAGTGGTTATGTCCTGGATTGCTTGTATATCTGCTAAGCCGGTTCACAGCTTGAGCGATATCAGTTCGTGTGAAATTCATGAGATACATCAGACTTCCGATGATCCTTGAATACTCTATTTGCGATATGCTTAAGCCAGTATTATTTGATAGAGGAAGAGTTAGGTTAGCTACTCCCAAATCTTTCATATCAAATTTGTTGGATAACGCTTTCTTGGTAGACTGAATCAACTCATGATTATTACCAACTATCAACATATCGTCTATATAGAGACATACAATGACATATCATTTTTGAGTTGATTTGGTGTACATACACTTATCATACTCATCGGTTTTAAACCTATTTGACAACATCTCTTTGTCAATTTTCTCATGTCATTGTCTAGGTACTTGTTTTAATCCATACAAGGGTCTTACAAGTTTGCACACCTTCTGTTCTTATCCAGGAACATTAAACCCTTCTGTTTGTTCCATGTAAATCTCTTCATCCAATTCACCACTCAAGAATAACGTCTTTACATCCATTTGATGTATTTCAAGACCAAATATAGATGCTATGGCTATGAGCATTCTTATCGATGTGATACGAATCACTGGTGAATAGGTGTCAAAGTAAACAAGGCCTTCTTTTTGTCTATAACCTTTTATGACAAGCCTTGTCTTGTACTTAACTATTGATTCATCTGTTTTCATCTTCCTTTTGAATATCCATTTGTAGCCCAGTGGCTTACAACCTGGAGGAAGATCAACCAACTCCCAAGTATGGTTCTGTAGGATTGAATCAATCTCACTGTTAATAGCCTCTTTCCACAGAGGTGCCTCCGGAGAAGACATTGCTTCTTTATAGCTTTGAGGCTCATTTTCTAACAAATATGTCAGAAAATCGGATCTGACTCTTGGTCAACCTCATCACTGTTCCTGACAGTATCAACAAATCTTTTGAGAGACTCTCTTCTTTGTCTTTCCTTACAAGGAAAGGTCTCTTCAAAAAATATTACGTTCCTTGACTCAATCATCACATTTGGATTGATGTCAGGAATCTCATACTTGTGTACCAAGAATCGATACGCACTACTATTGCAAACATATCCAATGAATATACAGTCAACAGTTTTGGGTCATATTCCACCTTCTTAGGTTTAGGAACCATCACATTGGCAATTGGCAAGACACCCCCTGTAGGCATTGCATTTTTGCATGTGAAACCCGATGATGAGTCTCAGTTGGAGGCACTACTTTTTTAGTCGAGGAAGTTGCGGGAAACGGTCGTCGGAAGGGAATCAGCATTTTGTTAGTTTTTATTCGCTGGATTAGCTTCGGGTTCGCTTGTTGGACCTCCGTGTTAAAACACATGTCACAAATTAAAAATAATTAAAACATTTAAAACACATGTCACAAATTTTAATTAAAACCAATTGAAATTAAATTAAAGTTAAAACGAAACCAATTAATTAAATTAAAATTGAAAATTTAATAACTAATTTAAAATTAAACCAAATTAAAATAATTCACTTCCAAATTAAAATACATCAAAACACCTAGCCAAGCCCACCCACCTAACCAAGGCCCACACGCCCATAGCCCCCTAATACACACCCAAATTAAATAATTATTAATTAAATTAAAACATTAACTAAATAAAATATTAATTAATTAAATAAATAAATAAAATATTTACCAAACATAAAATAAGTATATGCCTAATATAAACTAATCAAATATAATCATTCCTAACTAAATAATATATTTACCAATCTAAAATATTTGACTTCCTAATCAACACTAATCTAATCTTGTAACTTCCTAATTTAAAATATTTTGTCCCCCCTCAATCTTATGTATACCATTCTTGAAAAGCCTAATTAGAAACCAAGATCCCTTCCTTGTGAGACAAGGAAAAACCCTAATTGACTAATATATAAACAACACAAATTTGCAAACAAATGAGGAGACTCTCACGGCCAAACTACACGGCAACTCCATAAAATAAAAGACAACCAGTCCACACACAAACTTTTTAGCCGATTAACTAGCAAACACACTCCATAAACACTCGCCATTCATAACTGCCCAGCTTCTTCTCACGTACACAGCCCTCTCGCCAATAGTCAAACAGCCCCTGAATATCTTCTTCTCGGCTTCAACAAAAAATAACTCTCCCTGTCCACGAACTAGCCCCACACATCAGCCCTGCCCTCCTGCACAACTCAGCCTTCACGCAAATCAAACACGTTAACTGCCTCTGCCCTTGCCCTCACCCACTGCCTCCACGCAATTGCCCAATTCAGCGCATAAAGCACACTCTTTACGTCCCCACACATCAGCCCTTGGCCCATCCAGCACGTTGCCCTACTCCACACGATCAGCCTAGCCACACTGCTCACGCCACAGCCACACCCCACGCATCAATACTTGCCACTCAAAGCCTACAAAGCAGCGCAGGACTGCTCATTCATCATCCACCAAAATTTCCGCACAAACCCCCAATTCCACTGCCCAGAATTGCCGCACATCAGACCCTCCAAACAGCCTAAAAGCAGTCCAGAAAACACCCAAAACTACCCTAAAACAGTCCCCGAAAATACCCCAAAATAGTAGCCTAAAACCACACAAAACAGTAGCCTAAAACACCAAAAACAGTGACCAAAATACAGCAGTAAAATAGCAGCAAAATGGAGACCAAACAGCGAGCAAAACAGCAAAACAGTGAGATAAGACGCTAAACCAGTGAACCGGAAGAGTAAGGAGCTTTTACCCTTTCCGATCTCCGCGAAACGCAAGTCCGAAAACAACTTAAAAGGTTAGACCTGAGGGTACTTTTCACACTCATCTTTATTTGATTTTTTTGTTATTTATTTTGATTGTATTTTAATTATTTGTTGAATCTTGTTTGTGTATGATGTGTGTTGTGGGTATTGGATGAATGGAAAAGTGTCGTCTCTTGTGGTATATAGGATGGAAACCCAGACGTAAATTCCGTAGCCGAATCCGAATGGACGGTAGTGCGGTCTGTACTTGGGATACAACTCCACGTACCACTTGAGTAAACGGCGCATATTTCGCTTTATGTTATTTTGATTATTCGCACTTTATTATTCCGTCTTTTAATTTCTGCATGTTATTTATTTATGTTATGATGCGATCGAGCGCATGGGCTTAGTAAGTCGGATTAAAGGTCCCCTATTTGGAGGGGTTAAAATCCTTTACCACGATGTTTTGCCGCGCCGGTTGAGGTGTGTTCGGTTGAATGTGAGATATGTTCAATCAGGCATACTAAGTTTGATATGATTGTCTTTATGTTTGTATGCATGATACGATCGAGCGCATGGGCTCAATAAGTCGGATTAAAGGTCCCCTATTTGAGGGGTTAAAATCTTTTGCCATGATGTTTTGCCGCGCCGGTTGATATATACTCGGTTGAATGTAAGATGTGTTCAATCGGGTATACGAAATTTCATATAGTTATCTTTATCTTTGTATGCATTGTAATGAAAGGCGCATGGGCTTATTATGTTGGATTAAAAGGTTCTCCATTTGGGGAAGAAAAGCCTAAAAGGCTACCTTTACCACGATATTTGCCGTGTCTTTCATCTATTGATTGCATCATTTACCTTAGTCTTGGCTTAATGTAGTATAATTCATATATCTATGTCATGATAGCATTTGAGTATTATTTCTTGTGGTATATCGGATGGAAACCCATACATAAATTTCGTAGCTGATTCTGAATGGACGGTAGTGCGGTCTGTACTTGGGATACAATTCCACGTACCACTTGGAAAAGTGCTCACATGTGTGTTTGTGACCATATTAGTTATCTTCTTTTGCACCACGTCATAGCATGCTTACTTTAATGCCTAATTGCATCCTTAAGTGTCTTTTTTGCATTATGTACTTAGTTGACTCTTTTATTTATGCATGGACATGTAATGGCTATTTGTTTATGATATGTCTATGAAATCACATGTTCGCCATTATTTGATTCGCCTCTATGTGTGCTTGTGTGGTTAGTGTGTGCTTGTGTTTCCATGAATACAATATGCCAATGAAGTTGTATGTTTGTTGCTATTTTGATGTACTTTCAAGCATGCAATCTTAGATGTGAAATATATGCAAATTTAGGTGTAAGTTTTATTTTTGTGCATATGGATTTAGAAGCATGATACTCTTGGAAATAAGTGTTACTTAAGCTTGATTAAATTATTACACAAATCCTTTCATTACAAGTGACATAAGTAAGGGACCATTCCGAACCCAACGGTTTGAGGTCTTCCCTTGCGAGGGGTGAGTGCGGCCTTAAATCTCATTTTCCCGGTTCACACCGGGTGGCGACTCCATTATTCTCCGGTTTAGTCCCTCGTGGCTACTCCGTACTCCCGACTAGGCCGCGAGCCCGGGACAGCATGCGTCGCCCAGTTTCTGTGTTCCCACACCCCCACATTTTCAGATATTTGTAGGAAGGTACATAACCTTTCCACAACTCATATGGTGTCTTGTCCAATCTCCTGTGAGAAAGCTTGTTCAGAACGTAGTTCGCGGAAAGTAGGGCTTTCCCCCCACAAGTTCTGAGGTAAACCAGAACTAATCAACATGACATTCATCATTTCCTTCAACATTCGATTTTTACACTCAACAATCCTGTTTGTTGAGGAGAATAAGGAGCAGGGGTTTCGTGAATAATTCCATGCACAGAACAATATTCACCGAATGATGAAACATATTCACCACCTCTATCACTCCTGATTCTTTTGATTTCCTTGCCAAGTTGATTTGCAACTTCGTTCTCAGTGTATAAAGCTCTCAATAGCTTCAGCTTTGCTCCTCAGCAAAAACACTTAACAGAATCTTGTGCTTTCATCGATAAAAGTGACAAAGTACTTTTTACCGCCTCTTGTTTGCACAATATTCATGTCACACACGTCAGTGTGTACAAGTTCCAAGGGTTCAGAACTTCATTCTATGATGTTCTATGTATTTTTGCTTCAACATATGCCTCACACTTATGTTGGCTATCAATGTAAATTTAGGTATAAGGTCCATGTTAATTAATGTACGTATTGTATCATAATTAACATGTCCTAACCTCTCATGCCATACATTTTGTGACTCAATAATATAAGCAGAAGTTTCAGCTTTATTAATAGCACAATTGACAGTCATTGAAAAGGCCCTCAGCGGGGTATCCTTTTCATACATAGACATCATTTTTTGGTCAATACAATCTTGTCAGAAACAAATATAAACCCGAGACCGAGTTCTTGCGAATATCTGGAACATGCAAACATTATTATATGTAAGCTATGTTCTGGATATCGTTTTCAGAACCACTATACATTGTTCAACTACTCTAGAGGTACACAAGTTTCCCATTGTCAGATGATCACCGCCATCGACCTTCTAATACGAGGAAAACATCTTGCTATCAATATAGATATGACGAGTAGCCCCAGTGTCTACCCACCATTCTCTCGGATTCCCAACCAAGTTGGCTTCAGTTACCACTGCTGAGAGGTTCATTTCTGAAATCTCATCAATTAACTGCTCATCTTCAGCGACATATGCCTCATTATTCTTGCCATTGTCCTGAGATATCTTATTTCTGCAGTCCTTTATCATATTACCGCTCTTTTCACAGTTGTAGCACTTCCCATTGAACTTCTTGTTCGCTTGGGAAGAATCAGCTCCATTGTTCTTTCTTTTCTTGCTACCCTTTACATCCTCAATGATGTTGGCCTTAGACTTCATAGTCTTGAAGCTGGCCTTCTCGGACATCATGTTGTCCTTTTCAATTCTCAATCGAACTCCAAGGTCTTCAAGGCTCATCTGCTTCTTTTTGTGTTTCAGATAGCTCCTGAAGTCCTTCCATGATGGAGGCAACTTTTAGATTATGGTGGCAACTTGAAACGTCTCACAGAGTTTCATACCTTCATCCAGTATTTCATGAATGATCTACTGCAGTTCACCCAACTAGGACATCACCGTCCTTGAAACTACCATCTTGTAGTCCAGGAACCTACCCACGATAAATTTCTTTTGTCCGACATCCTCAATTTTGTATTTCTTCTCGAGAGATTCCCAGAGAATCTTCACAGAAGTCATGCCTTGGTACACATTGTACAGGGTATTGTCAAGACCACCCAAAAGGTAGTTCTTGCACAGGAAGTCACCAGACGACCATGTCTCTTCTCGCAGTTCCTTGGCTGCCTCTGATTCACCCTCCACAGGACCCGGAGGATCTTTGAGGTACTTAGCCAACTGCAGAGTTGTCAGGTAGAACAACATTTTACTCTGCCACTGTTTGAAGTTTGCCCCACCAAACTTCTCCGGTTTTTCTCCATGAGAGACCGGTACTGTGATGTTTCCACTAACCATATGTAACTGGAAACAAACAGGGTTCAATAAGACTACAAAAGACAAATTGTACAACGACCAACAAATGATCTTGTCTCAAGTGATATACCAAATATCCACTTGTTGTTCTATTGGACAGTAGTACCAATAAACACAAGTCCTTGAATTTCCAACCAATATTTCTTATGAAAAGTAAATAAAGGAATATTCCTAGAGGACGAGGGGGGTCCGGAGTAACCACTTAAGTCCCTGACCACTTAGGCTCTTATCGCCTTTTTGACAGAATATCCTTTAACTACTTTCTTAATATAACCTCTTAACAATTCAAACTCAGTATTTCACTTTTTCAGTGTCACAAACAATATACGATAAATGTAGATATATGTGTATGCATAAAACAAGATTGGATGGAATTACTTGTGTAAAATTACACTTTAAATTCTCAACCAAGTATGCAACACAGAAATAAGTTTCAACTTTATCACTAAGTGTATGCTTGTGATAATTGAACACCCTAATAATAACTTAAATCTATACTACCAAGATTTATTGTGCTTCAGTATATGATTTACTAAGTTAATATTAAATTAATCTAAGTCTTTGCAGTTTATAAAAATTTCAGGACAGATTCGTTAGTATCACGTTCTTATCTACGTTCGAACGAGACTGTCCAGTGTGTGCGTTTGTGTTGCGTTTGATAACGCGTTCGAACGAAGTGTTCCAGAGAGTTCACGTTCGTATAGCGTTCGAGAACGCGTTCGAACGGAATGATTCCAGAGAGTTTGCGTTCGAGTTGCGTTTAGGACGCGTTCGAACGTACTAAGTCAGAAGGTCTGTGTTTGATTCGCGTTTGAAGACGCATTCGAACGTTCTTAGGCAGAAGGCTTGCGTTCGAGTTGCGTTTGAAGACACGTTCGAACGTTCTTACGAATTTTCAGATTTTTGCCTTCGCGTGCGTCAGGCGTTCGAACGCCCTACGGGTTTTTCATGCACAGTATATATTTTTTCCAGAAATTTTCTTAACTACGCATGCGATTTACTATTTAACAACACTAGTTGATAAGTTCTTAAGATTGTTGTACATTTAGTGTCATTATACAGTAAAATTAACATGCAAACAAACAAATCAAACCAGAAAATTGAATCTAACATGCATAAACCCTAGAAAACCTTAAAACTTGAGAATAAGAAAAACCTTGACACAAAGTTGGAAAACAGTAGTCCGGATTGAGATTAATCTCTGTCCTTAAGAACTTATCAGCCCCGTCTCGGTGCTCTACGGATTTGTGGCTAATGTTCTCCCAAGATAACCCTGATTCATCTTGTTCAAGGGGCACACCTTAACAAGATCTTGAACTTGGAATATGGTGAAACTCTCTCAGACTCAAGACACAATATGAGACTCTTTTCTTTTGGATGAAATTCGAATTTCGTTTCTATGTGTTAAAATGAACATAAAGCTTCCTTTTATAAGTATGGAAGGATGCCTCAAAGGCATCCTTAGGGTTGGGGTGCAACCCTCCAGATGGTTATACCCCCCTATGCACCCCTTGGCGCATAGGATCACTTTACACACAATTGGAGGACATGTCCCCATGGGGTACCATCCAAGGGACATGTCCCTCCTCCATCCAAACAAATATATTTGAAGATTTGAAGAATTTCCAACAATATTTAGCATAAATGATATTATCAAAATTGTATACTTAAACATGCATATTCAAATATCTCTCACAAGCCTATCCATTCCTTTAATATTCATTTCATGCATAATGTACTTATAATTGTACCTTAAGAACAGTAATAAATAATCATAAGTAAACATGGCAGATAGATACCGTCTTAAAATTGTTGAAACAATATGCACAAATAAGAAATAGATTATGAGTTAGAACAATATTACCGTTCACCAAGATACAAAAAGTGAAACTGGGTTGAGTCGCGGACTTGGTCGCTTTCTTTAAGACGTTTCGTGGCTCTGCCCGGAATTTGTGCTAGCAGTATGTCAACCCCGCCGTCTTCAGGATAAAACAAGCCCAGATTAACACTGTCTCAATCGATTTTGCACAAAACTGATTGATATACTCACACCCAAAATATTTGCTCGGAATCTTAAAAAACAACCAAAAAAAATAACAAATATTTTTTTTCAAAGAGGGAAAGTTTTATCTTTTGAGTTACGTCTAAATCAACAGTCTCATTTTTTATCTCCTCAAGGCTAATAGCCTCGTTGTCACCCATCTAAACTCAGCTGGGTTTTGTGGCCAAAGATTTAAGCTTCTTTTGTCTACTGGAAACACCCTTAAAACAAGTGATGAGACCAATCAATAACTTATTTTTCTGAGACCTCAACATCACTCCCATATCCTTCAAATTTATTGACAACTCTTGCACTATTCTTCTTCTCTTGCTCTGGTAGTTAAAAAAAAAAATTCCACTGCCACTTCACTTGTCTAAAAATGAATCTGACATCTCATGACCAATTACTTGGAAGCAATCCAACAGTGGGGAAGATACAATGGACCCAAATTTGGTTTCTTTAACATGGAACTCTAAAGGTGGCTGTTCGCCGTGTGTGGCCATTTCAACAACAGTTTTGGACACTACCCCTGCTGATCGGAGAGCCATATGGGGTTCAGGTTTCAAGAACTATGCTTCTACATCAACAAGAAGTGACACTCACATCCAAAGGAAATATAGGCAATCTCGGGAGTGGATCCATAAAGCTTATCGTCATCAGCATGCCAACCAACGTAGCCACTGCCACCTTTATACCTCCCCTTTGACAACGAGTCTTGACAAAAATGCACCAGCAAGATTTTTCTTTTCCCTTGAAGCTGTAACGTTGAGTGCTTCTTTAGACAGAGCATTATGCTGCCAATGGACTTGCGAAATGAGCCTTGCCATGCTGAATCTCTCTTTGTTGTTGATTGATGGTTAGGACTTGTGAGACTTTGGCTCTGCCCATTAGCCCCAACTTTTCTTACGGTGAGATTATGAACAATGACCCACTTCACCTTTTGGTTATATCTACAGCCTCTTATTCTCTAAGAAAATGGCTTGTGGGGTTCCGGACAAGAGATAGGGTTACAGTTTTAGAGGAGAGGCAAGCTGTGAGGTTTTTAATACCACCATTGTAACTTAAACAAATTTAATAATAATTAGTGTGCAAAATAAATAATAATTATTAGGCAAAATAGATAATTTCAGTTACTCCAATTATTATAATTATTTTTTTTAACTTCTCCAACAATTAATTTCTTGCAACTCTTCAAAACATTTGTTGACGACTGATTTTCGTCTCAGGGCAATATGGGAATATTACTCCCGAGACAATCCTCCCTCAATAGTGAATTTGTTCGGTTAAGGGGGAACCAAAAGTAAATTTAGCAAAAGACAGATAAAGACACCAATCAACAAGGAGTTTAACGTGGTTCGGCTGGCTAGATCCAACCTACGTCCACGGACACAAACTGAATAATGCTTTTATTACCGAGATATGCTTCTCTGATCTCTCTTTTGTTTACAAGTCTCACAATAATGATTCTGATATCAGCTCTCAAATTTCAACTTGTTACCCCCCCCCCCCTTACGCATACTCTACCCTCCTATTTATAATAGTGTAGAAATCAGATTCCTTCTCCTACAAGAATTTCTTAGTTGAAACAATTTCTTTTTCCCATAAGGATTCCTAATCAAAACTACCTTTACTTCTCATACCCTATTAGAATAGGATAACTTATCTCTTTACCCCATAAGAATAGGATAACTTATCCTCTTACCCCATAAGAATAGGATGTCATCTTCTGGAGCATATCTCGCTATCTGGTCGGTCTTCATGAGGTCGGTCATGATAGTCCTTCGAACTGAGAATGTTGCGGTCGATCTGATAATTGCCCGGTCATCTGAATTCAAGTGCTCGGTTACCGATCATAAAGTTCCCGGGCCCTTACTGTTGACTCTTTAGTGGTCGGGTCGGCATTAATAATCTTGACTGAGAAGTGAATTACCTTTTTTACCCATGTCACGCTGCTTAAATAACATAGTGCCTGAAAACACCATCAACATCTGTCCCCTAGTTCTCGGTTCCAACGAGTATGCAAGTTGGTGCCGGGAACTATATAAAGATGGTGTGCTGATCGCCTTGCTGGTGGTCGCTCCAAAAATCACAGAGAAATTACATTCGTCATCAACTAAGTCTTCTGTTTCTATCTTCATATCCTCGGTTATTGGAGATGCTGACCCTATTCAGAACGATTCTCCACCTCAAAGCAAATTGCTTACTTGGGTCGTTCCATCAGGAGATGAAGTTCCTCTTGTTGTCCAAACTAAAAATGACTCCTCCTCTGCAATATCTGTACCAGAGATTTGGAGGTCCTGACCCCTGACTGATCCAATCTCGATTGTGAGGAGAAAATTTTGCCTCTGAGCTAACGATGATGTGCTCGGTCGCATGTGATCCTGTCTCGAGCTGTGGGAGATGCTCGGACCTGGGGGAATGTTTCGTCCCCAGTCCGAAGGACCGACTCGGTGGGACGCGACCCGACCCCGAATGAAGAGAGGCACTTAGACCTGGGGGAATGTTACGTCCCCAGTCCGAAGGGCTAACTCAGTGGGACGTATCCCGACCCCGAGCTGAGAAAGGCACTTGGACCTGGGGGAATGTTACGTCCCTAGTCCGAAGGGCTGACTCGGTGGGACGTATCCCGACCCCGAGCTGAGAAAGGCACTTGGACCTGGGGGAATGTTACGTCCCCAGTCCGAAGGGCTGACTCGGTGGGTCGTACCCCGACCCCGAGCTGAAAAAGGCACTTGGAGCTGGGGGAATGTTACGTCCCCAGTCCGAAGGGCTGACTCGGTGGGACGTATCCCGACCCCGAGCTGAGAAAGGCACTTGGACTTGGGGGAATGTTACGTCCCCAGTCCGAAGGGCTGACTCGGTGGTACGTATCCCGACCCCGAGCTGAGAAAGGCACTTGGACCTGGGGGAATGTTACATCCCCAGTCCGAAGGGCTGACTCGGTGGGACGTACCCCGACCCCGAGCTGAGAAATGTATTTGGACCTGGAGGAATGTTACGTCCCCAGTCCAAAGAGACAGACTCGGTGGGATATAACCCGACCCCGAGCTGAGAGAATTCATAATGGCCTCGGCGAAATGGAATCCAGCCCCGAGCCGATTAATCGAGTGGCCACGGCGGAACGAACCCAGCCCCGTATCGATTAATCAATTGGCCTCGGCGGAACGAATCCAGCCCCGAGCCGATTAATCAAGTGGGACTTATTCAGAAGGGAAGTGAATCAACCTTTTGAAGCCCTACTGAGTCCTGCACGGGCGTCCCCCTACCAGACCAACGGAAAACGAAAACAAAACTCTGAAAAATAAAATTAAAGGGCGGGGGCGACTTAGCGCTTGTCCCAAAATCAAACTTTTTACAAATGTAAACAACAGCACGGATGTCTCATAACAGCGTCCTGTCCGAGACCTCCAAAACACAATTCTGAATCTTTCAATTCAGTGTCCCGGCGAACCAGGATTTGGATCAGAGAGCGTTTAAAATGGTAAGGGCACATCCTCTATATGTCAGGTCAATGTGGAGCCTGTATATTTATGCGAGGGCTCCTCCTTACCGCGCTGGAGCAGGCACACGCCACAGGGGCACAACGCCTCTCCGTGCTGCGCCTCTCTTGGATCCAAATGATGAATGGATCAAAGAGTGTCCGAGATACTAAGGGCACATTCCTCCTTAGGTCCGATATCACTGGAGCTAGCAATCGTCACGGGGGCATCATCACTCCCCGTGCTATGCTTTCTCACGGATCCATTACATCGGGTAAGTGAGGATCAAAGAGTGTTCGACACATTAAGGGCATATTCCTCCTTATGTTCGGTAACACTGGAGCAAGCCATCGCCATGGGGGTATCATCCCTCCCCGTGCTATGCTTCTCACGGATCCTATGCATCGAATATGTCCCTGAATATTCTGAGGACCCCGAGCTTGAGAGACATTTGGTTCTAGGGGAATGTTCCGTCCCCAGGCCAATAAGCATGACTCGGTGGGACGCAACCCGACCCCGAGCCGAATAGTCAAGTGGCCTCGGCGGAACAAGATCCAGCTCCGAGCCGATTATCAAAGTGACCTCGGCGGAACATAATCCAGCCCCGATCCGAATAATGAAGAGGCATCGGCGGAACGAAATCCAGCCCCGAGCCGATTAATGAAGTGGCCTTGGTGCCAACTGTCTTTTGCAGTGGGCGTCGAGTATGTGAGGATCAGAGAGTGTCTGAAACATTAAGGGCATTTTCCTCCTAATGTTCGGTAACACTGGAGCAAGCAAACACCACGGGGGTATCATCCCTCCCCGTGCTATGCTTCTCACGGATCCAATTGGGCAGGCAAAATATACGGGAACACATTCTATGTGCCGTATTTCCCGAACTGGCCAGGCCGGCCATCTCACGGGGGCACTCTCTCCCCGTTATTATCATCCAGAGATATCCCTCATAAATGTAAGTCATAGGGTAGTTACGCTCCAGCTTCGGGAGTTTGATACCACCACGGATGATTCATGTGCTCCCTCATGCATTCATCCCTTGACGTAGTCCCGATCCTCAAGATTTTAAATGAGTCAGGTTGGAGAACTTCTGCCCGGGGGGTTGAGTGATTCTGATGTCATGGCGCTGCACATTGATACTGCAATGTTGAATGGACCCAAATCTTCAGGATCAAATTCTCTTGATTGGTATCATGGAGCTCCGAGTTGGTGTTGCAGTGTTGCCCTATGTATATGATTCTTTCGTCATATTTTTATTCGAAGTTTTTTCTCTGTTCCCTCTGAAGTTCTTCAGTAGCATCATTGCACTGCATTGAGCCATGATCTTTGATCTCGTGCTTCAAAGAAGACCCGAAGATAGCAGGTTCTCTTTTATCCATGCGCAAAAGATTCGGTGCCACTGTCCTGATCTGCGATCGAATGCCTCCTAGTGTATCATATGGTAAACGCATCCCTGCTACCTCTGAAAGTGCCCAAATTATCTTCAAATCATCCCTGGCATCACCAACAGTTGGAACTAGAGACAATGTTTGTTGAGTGCAACCCTCTTTCCATCTGCTATCCCTCCTCTTCTTTGATTAGCTCTGGTTTCAGGCTTCTCGCTGTTCCCCCCTTCCATTCTCTCCAGTCGGTCTATCATGGTTTTTAGGAGGGCCTGATTATCCTCTATGTCCTTCCTTATGCTTTCTTCTATCTTCTTCATCCAATCTGTAGCCGGATTCCCCGACGATTGGTGATTTCTGCCTTCTACCATCGTCTTACTATGCGAACCGTTTTTTGTTGAGTTCCCCACAGACAGCGCCAACTGTTGACGGCTGATTTTCGTCTCAGGGCAATATGGGAATATTACTCCCGAGACAATCCTCCCTCAATAGTGAATTTGTTCGGTTAAGGGGGAACCAAAAGCAAATTTAGCAAAAGACAGATAAAGACACCAATCAACAAGGAGTTTAACGTGGTTCGACTGGCTATATCCAACCTACGTCCACGGACACAAACTGAATAATGCTTTTATTACCGAGATATGCTTCTTTGATCTCTCTTTTGTTTACAAGTCTCACAATAATGATTCTGATATCAGCTCTCAACTTTCAACTTGTTACCCCCCCTTACGCATACTCTACCCTCCTATTTATAATAGTGTAGAAATCAGATTCCTTCTCCTACAAGAATTTCCTAGTTGAAACAATTTCCTTTTCCCATAAGGATTCCTAATCAAAACTACCTTTACTTCTCATACCCTATTAGAATAGGATAACTTATCTCTTTATCCCATAAGAATAGGATAACTTATCCCCTTACCCCATAAGAATAGGATGTCATCTTCTGGAGCATATCTCGCTATCTGGTCGGTCTTCATGAGGTCGGTCATGATAGTCCTTCGAACTGAGAATGTTGCGGTCGATCTGATAATTGCCCAGTCATCTGCATTCAAGTGCTCGGTTACAGATCATAAAGTTCCCGGCCCCTTACTGTTGACTCTTTAGTGGTCAGGTCGGCATTAATAATCTTGACTGAGAAGTGAATTACCTTTTTTACCCCTATCGCGCTGCTTAAATAACATAGTGCCTGAAAACACCATCAACAACATTAAAACCATTTTTTTTATAAAAATTCATATTTACAACAGAGACTTGGCCGTAGAAATTTCACGAATACATTCAGAGATGCCAGGAATTTCACGGCAACTGTCATTGGCCGACCCAATGCAGGGCTTCGTGTTGAAGTACTTGCCTCCCAGCGATGACTTGCCAGACCTCGATCCTAAAAGCCTGCCTTGGGAGAGATTCTCAGCGGCTATTGATCTTATCACAGCTGTGCCAATTACTTCTTTCAGCTAAATTTCCTTTGTTGGAAAAAGAAATTTTATCATTTAATTTGATCTTCGTGCTATGTTGTGTGGAATATTTATTTTGGGATTATTCTCTTCCTTTTAAATTAAGTGCAACTTTAGGATTGCATTTTATGTTCCCAAAGTTGATATGTAAAATTAAGATTCAATTATTCATAAATTTTTATTTTATAATTATCAATTATATTTTAAAAAAAAAAAAACATGACATAATTTGATAGTAGGGCTTTGTTTGTTTGTTTTTGTTTAATATTATTTACATTCTAATGATAAATAAGATAGATATATTTGCTTCCGTCTAGAGTACAAATTAAATCTATCGAGTATAAATTCCAAAATTTACTTATGTCTCTCGATAGAGTTCTACTCACACTTCTTAGAAGACATTTACCCATATATTTTTCATATATATATATATCCATGTTTCTATAAAATAATCGGATTTTTTGTTTTTGAAAGCTCGCACACACTCAGTAATTATTAAGAGCGTGAGCCTCACTAGACTACAAGTTCAATTAGTAGATATAGGCCTTTGTTGGCTAAATAGATCTAGTGGTAGTCCAAATTTCGCCTAGATGTGGTAAAAAAAAAAACTCAACGGGTGAAGCCAAAATATTTTTCTAGGCTAAAATTATTTTTAATCCAAGTATTATATAATAAATAAATAAAAATTTGAACCTCAATTCTACAAGAGCACATGCATCTTCGGTTAGGGACACTTATAAATTTGATCCCCTTTGATTTCTAATTTAATTAATCTTGGCTTTTTGCCCCCTAAATTTTAGTTAAAAATGAAAATATAAGAGATTGCTCAATTCACTGGTCTAAATGACTAAATCTCATGAAATGAAATCTATTGTGAAATAGAAAAAACATATGCTATTCATAGTCTCGTACCGTAAAAGGACGACAAACCCACGAAAGTATTTTGAGTCCAACTTTTGCCATGCCATATTGATTCTAAATAAACTCCCCTTTAGTTAAATGGAATTTCACAAAAAATATGTTGATCATCTCTCTTCTTTCTTTGATTTTTGAAGTTTAAGAGGTATATTTTCTTGACTTTTCTTATAGTAATCCTTTCTCCTTTTTTTGGATTTATATATATACAATTAGTTTTTTCTTCTATACGTTTTTTGTTCACCGTTTTTGTAATTTTGGGTTTTCATTAAACATGATCATGAATGAAGGGTTCCTGTATAAGTTGTTCAAGTTTTTGTTGAGTTGGGTTCATAGCTTCTCGGACAAAGAACAAAAACTTCATTACTCTCTGGTTTTTGGTACAATGATTCGGAGGTTAATGCTCTTTATATATTGAGTTATTGACCACTGGATAAATGCATGAAATCAGGAATAATGAAGTTGTTCAAGTTTTTGTTGAGTTGGGTTCATAGCTTCTCGGACAAAGAACAAAAACTTCATTACTCTCTGGTTTTTGGTACAATGATTCGGAGGTTAATGCTCTATATATATTGAGTTATTGACCACTGGATAAATGCATGAAATCAGGAATATGAATCAACTAAATCCAGGAATATGCAGCAATTAATTCCTAAATAATTGCCTGACGTGCAAATAAACTTGACTTGATAAATAAATATAACAGATCGCTCTAGAGAGACTAGAGAGCTCTTAAAGACTAGGATAACATAATGACTCAAATAAAAAAATTAATTTCCGACAATCTCTCCCTTAAATTGAAAATTTCCAAATATTAGTTTAAATAATATAGGCTGCAATGCACTCTCCCTTAAACCGGACCTTTTAAAGTGCTAACACCAAGCAGTTTCCTGAACTTCTGAAATGCAACCAGTTTGAGAGGTTTTGTAAAAATATCAATAATTTGATTTTTCACTTCTGTAGTAGATGAGATCAATGGCTCCTTCCTTTGTGATGTCCCTTAAGAAATTCTCATTAAAAAAAATAAGCATCTATACAACTATATCAAGTTCGTGGAGCTTGTTTTAATTCATATAATGCCTTTTTTAATTTATACAACTTATGCTCATCTCCAAACTTCATATACCTGGGAGATTGACCAACAAATACATGTTCTTTTAAGTCGCCACGTAAGAATGCTGAATTTACGTCCAATTAGAAGATAGGCCATGAATTTTATACAATTAATGCAATCACCAGTCTAATTGTGTCATATCTAGCGATCCGAGCAAAAACTTCTTCATAATCGTTGCCAAACTCTTGCTTATAGCCTTTAACAACTAAGAGTGCCTTATATTTATCCATTTCACCATTCTCTTTCAATTCAATCTTGCAAACCCTAACATATTGAAACTTTTTGTCTCATAGTAAAGCACTTATAAATGACTTGTGTTTCAAGTCTTAACTGATTTCTTGGTCACCACTCAACATGCTCTATATATATATATATATATATATCTTAAGATCTTTTTACTTGAAACTTTTTGTGGGCTGTTGGGTGGGCTTGCCGAATGGCCCAGCCCAAAGTAAAAGAATCCTTGTACAAAAAGATTTCTTATGGAAGTTAAATCCTATTTAAACGTTAAAGTCTCATTGAGCTTTGAGTAGGAAAAATCCACGTAAGAAAAAGGAAAAAAAAAATAAGAACCTATTTAAAGAATAAACGAACAACGTTTTATGGGGAGTCTTTAAGGCATTGTGAGTGGAAGAAGTTTCTGCTTTCTGTTTTCTCTCGATTTATTTAAAGGTTTGTTTTTCACATCAATTTTGCCTTTATTTATTTATTTTTTTCAATTTCTTATAATGTATTCTATCTTTTTAACCACTTAATTTGATTTCTTGGTGTTGTGAGTCTATCTTGCCACTGTAAAAAAAATGATATTTGGATTGTGGTTGTTTGATTGTTTTGTTTTGTTTTTTTATTGTGGTGCATAATTAAGGTAAATCGAAGAATTACATTATAAATATTACTGTTTATGAAATGAATTCTTATTTAACCCTCTAAAATAGGGAAGAAATTAATAATTTGGTGTTTGTTTTGTTTTTTAAGTTTGGCTATTGGTTTTTTCAGATTTTGTTTTTCGCTTAACTAAAAATGATGGGTGTTCATAATTTTGTTTCAGTTTAGGCAAATCTTCAACGCTATCTATTTTTGGCAAAATACTCGCTCTGTTTCATAACTAGTTGCATTTGCTTTCGTAACAATGAATAGGGCAAATTCAAAACCCAAGGCACACAAATGAAGCGAGCAGAATCGAGGCAAGAAAAGCTGGTGCCTATATTGATAAGCGAACCGCTGCATGTTCCTGGAATGGTGAAGCTGCATGAGTGCAAAAGCTACAGAGACTTGGCCGTAGAAATTGCACGAATTGTAATGCTTTCACTTGTTTATCACGCCCAGTTCTTTTAACTTCAAAGAACTCAAACTGTCGGCAGAAACAATTAACCCACACACAAATTCAATCGCACCAAGAACAAAAGATTTTTACCGTGGTTCGCCTGAACAATTTCAGACTACATCCACGTTGAACTCCGGGAATAAGGAGCTCACTGCACTAAAATATAGTACCAAGATTACACAAGAATCTTGATGTAGCTTACAACAACAATTTCCCCAAATTACAGGACAATCACAGGATAAACCATAATCTCTAATAGTGTCAATCTCAACTCTCAATTGAAGATCACACAAACTTGGATTAGGAATTTTTGGCTCAAAGACAAAATAGCCAAAAACTATATTAAGATATGGCATGATATATTGCCAATTATAATCAATTGTATTTAAGTCAATTGATTATAATTGATTTTGTAATTAATTGTACATTATTACCATAATATTGTAACGGATACCTTCCCGAAATATCCGAGCTTGTAAGCCTATATAAAGGCAACATATGTTCTCATCGAATAACAAGAAAACAATATTTTCTCAAAACTCTCTCTCGGTTTCTCAGTTTCTCACATGGTATCATACGCCTAGGTTCTTCCCCCAGTTACTGTTTCCAAACAGTCCCTTGTGAAGTTGTTCCACTCCAGGACCTCTCTGAACTTTTCCAAATGGAAAAATCTGATGTTATGCAGCCCATTCCTACCATTCTCACAGGTTCAAACTACCGTCTCTGGGTTCAGGGGATGCGCAGTTTTCTCAAAGGCCGAAAGTTATGGCGCTATGTCACGGGGGATATCAAGCTCCCCAAACAGAGTGTTGATGAGCCTGATGATAAGTTTGCGGATCGTCTTGAAGACTGGGATAGCAAGAATCATCAGATTCTGACATGGTTTCGAAATACTTCTACTCCCTCTATTCACCACCAATTTGGGCGCTATGACACTGCCAAAGATCTGGGATTTACTTGAAATGCGATACACTACTCTGATCTCTCTAGTCAGTACCAATTGTGGGAGGAGTTGCATAATTTAAAACAGGATAGAGGTCAGCCTATTACCAGCTTTCTTGCTAAAATGGAGGCTGTTTGGGATCAACTTGCTCTTTCAGAACCTCCGATGGATTGTGCTGTTGATGCGGCCAAATATACTGCATACCGTGAGCGAATGAGGTTAATTCAATTTCTTATGGCTCTTACTGATGATTTTGAATCTTGCAGAGCTTCTTTATTACATCAAACTCCCTTGCCTACATTGGAGGGTGCTGTCTCTCGCTTATTATCTGATGAAACCAGATTAGGGTTACTTAAGCCTCCTCAAGATGATACCGTGCTTGCCGTAGCCAACAAACACTCCTTCCGAGGTGGTCCCAAGATATGTCGTACATGCAATAAATCTGGCCATACTTTAACTGAATGCAGCCTTACTGAATGTCACAAATGCAAGAAAAAAGGCCATGTTGCATCCTATTGCCCCACTAAGATAGATTGCCGCTACTGCAAGCTGTCTGGACACACAATTAAACATTGCCCCACTCGTCCTCCCCGACCCGGTCAACCTCCGAGGCCTGTGATAGCTGCTGCTGCCGCCAATGACGTCAGTATCCCTTCTTCCTCTCACATGCTTCTGGTAACTTAGAATCCCTTCTTAGACAAATACTTTCCATTCCTTCTGGTACTTCCACTGCCTTGTCTACTACATCAGGTAATTCCTCTTGGTTTTTTGATTCTGGTTGTTGTAATCACATGACTTCTCAACCTCACTTTTTCTCCACTTTGGATCTAAACACTACTGCACCGCCGATACATACTGCCGACGGCTCACAGATGAATGTCAGTCAAACCGGACAAATTACTACCTCTACACTCACACTACCCAACACTTTTTTAATTCCCAAACTTACATTTAATCTTATTTCTGTTGGACAATTGTGTGAACTTGGCCTTGAACTAATTTTTTCTTCCAATGGTTGTCGTGTACAGGATCCGCAGACGGGACAGATTCTTGGGACAGGCCGTAGAATTGGACGTCTGTTTGAGCTCACTTCCCTGCATCTTCCTTCCGCTCGTATCTCCCAGTTATGTGCTGCAACTAGCTCTTCTCCTCTTCATCTCTGGCATCTGCGTCTCGGTCATGCTTCCTTAAGTAAACTTCGTCCTTTGATTTCCAATGGGTCTTTAGGTTCTATTACAGTCAAAGATTTACATTGTGTTTCTTGTCAGCTTGGCAAACAACCAGCTTTGTCTTTTAATAATAATCAGTCTATTTCGACTGCTCCTTTTGATTTAATTCATTCTGATATATGGGGTCCTTCACCTACACCAACTATGGGGGGATCAAGATATTTTGTGATATTCATTGATGATTATTCGCGTTTTACCTGGATATTTCTCATGAAACAGCGGTCTGAACTTCCCCAGCTTTACATTGACTTTGCCAAAATGGTCAAAACTCAATTCTCCAAAACCATCAAAATACTACGCACCGACAATGCTATGGAATATCTTGACTCTAAGCTTCAATCATTCCTTACCGATCACGGTACACTAGTCCAACGATCATGTCCATATACATCTCAACAAAATGGACGAGCTGAACGTAAACATCGCCATATTCTAGATACAGTCCGATCCATGCTTGTTTCTTCCTCCTGCCCCGAGAAATTTTGGGGTGAGGCCGCCCTCACAGCTGTTTATATTATCAATCGAATACCCTCTGCTGTAGTCCACCAGTCTCCATATGAGTGCTTACATGGTATTTCACCTTCCTATGAGCTTCTTAAGGTTTTTGGGTGTGCATGTTTTGTCCTTCTCCCTCCAACTGAACATCACAAGTTAGAACCTCGTGCTCGATTATGTTGTTTTCTCGATTATGGTATCGTACACAAAGGCTATCGTTGTTGGGACCCTGTGTCACAAAAACTTCGAATCTCCCGTCATGTCGTCTTCTGGGAACACACAATGTTTTCCTCTCTTTCCGACTTCAAAGTCTCTTCCTCCTCCCACCTTCCATTATTTACTAACCCCTCTATAGAGTTGTTTCCCAATACTGATGATGCAGGACATATGGACGAGCCTACCGATGACCAATCTACTCTTATGCCTGCTCCTGATGCCGCCTCGTCTGTTGATCCTACCACTGCTCCTGTTGAGATAGAAAACAACCTTGATGCATCCTCCTCTCGTTATCCTACTCGAGTAAGACATCCTCCTCCTTATCTTAACCGATATCATTGTTTCTCTGCTATTGTTTCCTTACATAAACCACAGTCCTATAAAGAAGCATCCACTGATCCTCATTGGCAGCAAGCTATGCACGAAGAATTACATGCGTTGGACAAGACCGGTACTTGGGACTTAGTTGACCTTCCTGCTGGTAAAACTCTTGTGGGGTGTAAATGGGTGTATAAGATTAAAACTCATTCAGATGGCTCTGTTGAACGCTATAAAGCACGTCTTGTTGCCAAGGGCTTTACACAAGAATATGGGGTTGATTATGAGGAAACCTTTGCTCCAGTTGCTCGTCTCACATCAGTCCGCAGCTTACTTGCTATTGCTGCTGTTCGGAAATGGAGTTTGTTTCAGATGGATGTCAAGAATGCGTTTCTCAATGGTGTTCTTTCTGAAGAAGTGTATATGAAACCACCTCCTGGTCTTTCTCATCCATCAAACAAAGTGTGCCGCCTACGACGAGCTCTCTATGGTCTGAAGCAAGCTCCTCGGGCATGGTTTGACAAATTTAGTACTGTTATTCATCAACTTGGGTTCACCTCCAGCCCACATGACTCGGCTTTGTTTATTCGTAAATCTGATAACGGTATTGTCTTGTTACTCCTTTATGTTGATGACATGGTTATTACTGGTGATGATACTTCTGGAATCATTGATCTCAAGCAGTCTCTTAGTAGCCAATTTGAGATGAAAGATCTCGGTATTCTGAGCTACTTTCTCGGTCTTGAAGTTACCTCCTCTGATGATGGATATTATCTTTCCCAGGCAAAATATGCCTCTGATCTCATTTCTCGAGCTGGTCTGACCGACAGCAAGACAGCTCATACCCCCATTGAGTATAATGTTCGGCTTACCCCTATGGATGGAACCTCTCTGGATGATCCTACTCTCTACCGTCAATTAGTTGGTAGCCTCATTTACATCCACATTCTTGGTTCTCTCATGATGTACATGATTTTTGCTCAAATGTATTGCACTCTGACTGTCAGAATACACATACCCTACCAAGTCTAAAGCATTAGATTTGTTAAAGCATAAACCATAATCAACAGTTGTATTTATGTATCTTAATAACCACTGCAAAGCACTCCAGTGTGCACCACCCGGATTTGACATAAATCTACTCAACAAAGATACAGCATATGAAAAATCAGGTATAGTACTAATCATGGCATACATCACAGAACCATTGCATTTGCATAAAGTACATTTTCCATTTTAATCATCTCAGACATATTTGCAGGACTTTGGGATTTAGATAAAATAAAATGACTCGCAAGAGGCTGACTAACAGGCTTACAGCCACTTACCCCAAACCTAGATGCTACATTTTGTAAATATGTGGACTAATATATTTTAAGGCAATTTTTACTTCTATCTCTATCATTGGTCATACCTAGAATTCTTTTAGCACTACCTAGGTCTTTCATATCAAATTCACTATTCAACTGCTTCTTAAGATTGTTAATAACATTCATAGATTCCGAGATTAGAAGCATATCTTCCACATACAATAACAAGTATACATGACATTTATCATTAAGCACGAAATAGAAGCAACTATCATATTTACTTCTTACGAATCCAATATTAAGTACAAACGTATCAAATCTTTTGTACCATTGCCTAGGTGACTGTTTAAGACCATATAAGGATTTATTGAGCAAACAAACATACTCAGGATGGTTTTTATCTATAAAACCTGCAGGTTGAGACATGTAAATTTTCTCTTCTAATTCTCCATGTAGAAAGGCAGTTTTTACATCTAATTGTTCCAATTCGAGGTTATATTGAACTACTAGAGCTAACATCATTCTAATAGTCTTAAATTTAACTACAGGTGAGAAAATTTCATTATAATCAACCCCTTCCCGTTGAGTAAATCCTTTTGCTACAAGTCTGGCTTTAAACCTAACAAGGTCACTAGGCAATATTCCTTCTTTGACTTTAAACAACCACTTACACTCAACCAACTTCTGGTTTTTAGGTTTAGGAACCAAAGTCCAGGTTTGGTTTTTTCTAAGAGAAAACATCTCTTCTTTCATGGCCGTTTCCCATTCATGTTTATGGGTAGACCTTAATGCCTCTCCTAAGCTAGCAGGCTCTATTCCATTTATTTCATGACTTGATATTAATGCACATAAATATAAATCATTAGTTGAGTAATCATACTTGGTAGGAGGTCTTACATGCCTCCTACTTCTGTCCATTGCTAGCTAGTAGTTGGCCAATGTGTCTTGTGGTGTTTCATCGTGTTGCTCATATGATTCATTCGGATGATTTTGACCCAATTGATCCATTGTGTCATCTTCATTTTGTTCTTGCATATCAGTCACTTCATTTCTGTTTTCTTCCGGATTATTACTCCTAGGTTGGGCGTCCTCAGATGTCTCTGTGTCTGGCCAGTCACCAACTTGATCAGTGGTCCTTGACGTGCCTGGCTCCACCTGCATCTGAGCTCCACCTGCAAGATCAAAGTCTGCTAGATCCTTTTCTAAGGCACCTGCATTCTTGTTAGTAGATTTACATGGAAAACAAAGTTCATTGAATATAACGTCCCTACTAACTATAATCTTGACTCCAGGTGACTCCTTTCCCATAACCTGTACCTTTTTGTCCCTTCTTGGTATCCTAAGAAAACACACTTAAGAGACATCGGTTCAAGTTTTCTTATGGACTTATGAGCATAAGCTTCACAGCCAAACACTCTAAGGTGGGTAAGCTTTTGTGTTCTACCAGACCAGATTTCTTCGGGGGTCTTAAACTGGACTGAACTATTAGGGCTAAGGTTAACCAGATGTGTTGCAGTATTGAGTGCCTCACCCCAAAAAGACCTCGGAAGTTCGGAAGAGAATAAAAGGCATCTGATCTTTTCTAATAGGGTTTTATTCATTCTTTCCGCAACTCCATTTTGTTGATGGGTGTTCCTCACAGTCCTATGTCTCAGGATACCCTCACTAGTACAGTATTGATCAAACTCAGTATTACAAAATTCTAAGCCATTATCAGTTCTCAAGACTTTCACTTTGTTACTAGTTTGATTTTCTACTAAAACTTTCCATTCTTTAAATTTTACCAAAGTTTCATCCTTTGATTTTAGTAAGAATGTCCATACCTTCCTACTGTAATCATCAACAATAGAGAGAAAGTATTTCTTACCCCCATATGTCTGGACCTTGGCTGGTCCTCATTTATCATAGTGTAGATACTCCAGGATGGCTTTTGACAAGTGAATTCCAGTTGGAAAGCTCTGTATGTGCTGTTTGCCCAACACACAGATCTCACAAAGCTCTAGTGGCTTCAACTGGTCCTTTTGACCGGCGTAAACACACACGTATAACGCAAGCGCACGTATCGTTCAAGTAGTATAAAAATATCGATCCCACGAGGACTTAATTCCTACTATTGTTATTAATTATTGAATCTATTTATTTACAAATATCTAATTAAATGGAGAAAAGAGAGATTGTTTGTTTGATTGGTTGAATGTGGCTTTGCTAAATAAATAAAAAGACAAAAGAAAATACTAAAGAAAATACAAAAGACACAAAGATCTAGGGTTATGATTTCTTCCAATATCATTTTAAAGATGAAGTGATTATTTTATAGTTGGGTATACATTGATTTATTAACCTGGAACACGAAATTATGTAAAAGCCTCTTCCGATGGTCAAATTCAAATACCCAGTATAACCCAATTGAACCATATTCCTATGTCAACCAAATTACATGGATTCATTAAGATTAAGTTCCAATTATGGCTACCCCCGCCCAACAGGTATATTCCTATCCTGTAAGGAAATCTATTAAAGGGTTATCTATCCTCAAGGAAGATCGTGGGCTATTAAGTCTAAGGCTGAAACCTAAAATCCCTATGTCTAGTTCATTTTAGATTTACCATATCAAACTTATTGGTGATCAGACAACAAGAAGGATTAAGCTTAAAACTTAACAAATAAATCTTTATAATACCCAAACTATAATCTAACCCTTATAAACCGGTGATATTGAAATTCATCACAACCCCAGAAAACTTAATTTAGTTACAACACATAACTAAGGCTAGTAACAACTGAAAAGTAAAAGACATAAAGTAAAAGCTGACAAATAAATTACAATAAAATGCTAAGGTAAAAGGAATTACTTTTACTACTACTTATTTAGATATCTCCCATAAAAATATATAAACTTGTGATAATATTACCAACCGACCAATCTGGCGGTATCCTGATTAAGTCAAATTAAGTCCAACCAGCCATTAAGGCGGTACCATAATTAAATTACCAACCGACCAATATAGCGGTATCCTTGATTAGTCAGGTTTAAACCAGATTAAAATAAATTGCCAACCGACCAATATAGCGGTATCCCTTTTAAGTCAGTATTTTAAATAGTAAATATATTATTTTTAAGGGAGATTAATCTAAATAGTAACAGTAAAAGAATTACCTTTTACCCTAGCTGGGAAATTACTTCCTCATGAATAGTAAAAACTGTAAAAAGTAAAAATTAAATTACTACTATTACAAAACGTAATTAAAATTAATTACAAAACTAAAAACTGAAAAAAACTAAAATTAAAAGAAACTTAGAGAGAGAAACTCTCTCTACATCAAAGAGATGAGAGAGAGAAAGGTACACTGAAATCTGAAATTTCGTTCTGAATTTATAGGCCTCGGTAGGGGTCCGGCGTCGCGACACCAAGCCAGCGTCGCGACGCTGGAACAGTTCGACGTGGCATGCTGAGGAGGCGACACGTGGCAAGGCGGCTGACTGTTAACGTGACACGTGGCAAGGCGGCTAAGACTCAATTATTGTGATGACGTCATTGATGACGTCATGCTGACGTGGCGCAGGCGACTGTCGGCAACGTAAGATGATGAATGTGGCACGGGCGCATGTTAGCAGATCCGTTGTGATGGTGACACGTGGCACGTCGCACGTTAGCAAAGTCAAACTTCTCAACTCTGACTTGTTGACCCGGCGCACGTTAGCAAGACTCGGTGCACGTTAGGCGTCGCGACGCTGAAAGTCTTAGCGTCGCGACGCTGGAAATTACCAAAATGTCCTTTTTCGCCAATTTTCACTGTTTTGCTTCAAATCACTTCCAGAATGTCCTGAAACTTTATTTATCTACAAAATAACACAAAACACATCAAAACATTCACAAAACTCAAGAAACTATACAAAATATTAGGTTAAATGAGTGGGAAATAGTGATATAAATACCACTCATCACACCCCCAAACCTAACATTTTGCTAGTCCTCGAGCAAAGTACAAAATAAAATAACATAATAAAATTTAACTAAGCCATTTTCGTAGGGATCACGGTTGCATTTAGCATATGCAACAAGCCTTTAAACCCATAGGTGTCCCTAGTGGACGAGTTGTAGTCTCGTGAGGGTTTACATCCAATGATACCCACAAACATTTTACAAAAGTAAAAAGGTAGTAAAACTAATGCACACAAAAGCAAAAAGAAAAGAGAAAAGAGAATAAAGATGTTAGTGACTAATCAGGTGAAACTGCTACTCCAAGTTACTAGTTGTTTTCTTTCTTTTTAAATTACTGAATAAGTAAATTCTCCGATTATTTTTACCATTCTACATATACACAGCCAAAATAATATTAAACAACTCATTTTTGCCCACAGCAGTCATAAGTGTAGTTGATAAGAGAGTAATATTTTCGTCCTAACATTCCATCAGATTTCACACATTTTTGTAGCAATGGAATAAATTTTTCTGATTTTTCTGATTTTTTCTTTGCTTTTTCTGAATTTTGACTTTTTATTTATATACAATACCTTCCGTCTATGTAGCGAGCTTTGGGTCGGTGGCTCCCAAACCAGTTGGCTTTAGGGCACCAGGTGTTAAGACACCCCTACGGACTTAATTACCCAGACTTCAGATATAAATATATTTTTTTGTAGCATCTTCGATCCATGTAGCGAGCTTTGGGCCAGTGACTCCCAAACCAGTTGGTTTTAGGGCACTAGGTGTTAAAACACCCTTACAGACTTAATAACTCGGATCTCAGATTTTTTTTTTACCCCATTGCTTTTTGAGATGCTTCCTCCAATTAAACTAGAGCAATGAATACTACAAACTTTTCAATTTTAGCTCATGTCCGTATGTTACTATGTATGTTGATAATACCTGCAAACTGAGCATATGAAGGTTCATTTTAGTCAGTATTATGGAGAATTCACAAATTAAATAATTCAAAAGGAAATAAACAAAAATTAACTTGTTTCAAAATAGGTTTGAGATACGTCTCAGGAGTGGAAATTCCTTACTCGGCTATCTTTTACCAATTTCACTCTTTTAGTCAAAAATAAAAACACAAAAACGCAAAATATTTTTGTAATTTTTTGAAAATTTTCCAGTTTTTTTTTTTCGAAAAATTTTGGACTAAAAATAAAAATAACACACAAACTAAAAACAAGGTACTAATCAACTAATTCCCTCCCCTAAATCTAAATGAGACATTGTCCTCAATGTCTTAAATAGTAGAAGAATAGTTTAGAAGGTCGTAACTGGTTAACTGAAATTTTACAGGAAAAATAATCGATTAAGATCTATGTCCAATTTACGATTCTTACCACTATCATTATTTGACCATTTTTTTAGTAAAAATTTTGTCAGAATATCCTCTGAATTTTTGATTATCCAATACAACCTAAATCTATCTCAAAGGCCACAAACAACCAAATTCAACTCTTCGCCCCCACGACTATGAATCAAATAATCAATCAACACTTCCCCAACTCAAATCTCATAACCAATCATCCAAATTTTCAATCTACCAAATCAATTTTACCAAACCAAATATTTTTTTTTATCAATTTTACCGTCAATTCCAGATTTGGCAGTGGAGAATGTCTCTCGGCCGATCTGTGACTTGGTCCTCTCGGTGGTGGATTCGGTCGGCAGTGGGTTCGTGTTTATTGGTTTTCTCGGTTCTGCCTTGGAGTGGTTTCGGCAATGGTGATTGACAGTGATGATGGTCGGCTTTAATCTTGACAGAATAGCTTTGGCAGTGGTTCGGTCGGCAGTGGTGATGGGTTGACTTTGTCGGTTTTGCGGTTTTGGGTTGGAGATCCGGCAATGGTGCGACTTGGTTTCTTGGCCGTGGATGTGATTGGTTTGTTGGAGGTCAAGGCTATAGTTCACGGCCGTGGTTCAGTCCAGACGATGTGGTGGTTCTCTGTTTGGCGGTGGATGGGCTCGGTTTTGGTTGAAAGTCGGCGATGGTGAATGTCGGCTCGGAGGTGGCTCGGTTGATATGGGTTATTGGTGCTCGGCTCACGGTTTCTTTGTTCCTGTGGTGTGAGGTTCGGTCGATTTTTGAAGTTCGACTGGTTCACGGCAATTTGGTCTCCTTGGTTTCGGTTGCACGGCTGTGGATGGCTATTTAGTTTGTGGTAAGTTCGGTCGGCAGTGAGTTTTGATGAAGATCAGTTTTGGATCTCGACTTGTGTTGATTTCGGCTTGGGTTTCTGGTCGGCCGGCTCGGTGATGGTGGTTTCGGTCTCGGTGGCTTGATGTTTGAAGAAGATGAAGGACTGCAATGGAGATCTGCGGTGCCTCTACTTATGTCTCTGATTTCGATCGCGCGTCGCGACGCCGAAAATTGCCTAGCGTCGCGACACTAGGTTCTTCTAGGGTTTTGACGTTTTTTTTTTTTGGCAAAACCATGTCTTGCGACAGATAAATCCATAGGGACGCGTCTCAATAGCTGAATCCTTACTCTGCCGTCTCTTTTGGATTGACTTTGTATCTTCGTGATTTTGTCAAATTTTTATTTTGAAAATTCCCGCTTGCACTGGCTCACTTTGTCCTGAAAACTCCGTTTTTATTTTTCCTGTAAAACTAACACACAAAATTAAAAAGTTCACACAAAATATGAAAACAAATTACAACAAATTGCATAGGTTGCCTCCCTGCTAGCGCTAAATTTTTCATCTTCAGCCAGACGTGACTGAAATTCATCTGTTAAGGAGGTTTCAACGTCGTTTTGGATGTCCGATTAAAGACAATCCAGTGAGCGTTGCTTTTGAAGGGTCTCTTCCAACGGTAAAGTGGCAAAAAGAATTTTGTCTCATTCAGTGCTCGTGCCACCTTTTTGCTCCTTGTTGTTCCAGTGATTCCTACAAAGAAAGAAAGAAAATTAGGAGGTCTCATATGATGCTTGACTTGGAATGGGAGTTCCATTCTGTCAAGCTTCTGGGCGATATCTTTGATTTGTACTCCCCAAAACAGTGATGTTTCTCCTGAATGCTCTGGATCTTTAATTTGGTCAGACATTTGCTCCTCCATTTGCTTTGCTTCATGCTCCACCTTTTCTTCATAAATGTATTTGAAAATTTCTGCATTCAGCTCTTCATCTGTCATCTGTGAAGTATATGTTTCAAAATTTTCAACTTGAGGATGTAAAGAAATGTCAGATTTTAGGTCTTCATCCTCTAATCTGGGTGAAATGATTGGCTCAGGTAGATCTTCTTCAAACATTTGTGCAATGGAATCTCCAAGATCTTCATTTTGAGGATACAGAATTACATCCTCAATTTTTGATGCAGTTGGTACAAATATTTCAGCTTCATCCTCGTTAGAATCTGTATAATAAAAATCAAATAAAGACTTTGCTGGTTCTGGCTCCTGAACTGATACCTCTGGTTGTTGATATTGCTCAGCCTCCTCCTCTGTTGAAGTGTCATTGTGAACTGATTGGTTCTCGAAGGCTTCATCAGTGTCATCTGAAAATGGTTCTTGAGGTATGTAGTTCTGGTTTTCTGTTAATTGTCTTATTTGATCTGTCATCCTCTGTATGGATTCTGCGTTACTCTGAATTTGTGCATCAATTTGAGCTGTTTCAAACCAATCTTTGAGCATATGAATCATCTGTTCTTTCTCTGATGGTTCTGGTTGTTGGTAAAGATCAAAGGTGGATGGTGGATAAGATGGAAAATGTGATGGTTCTTCGTACCTTGAATGATTTTGATAGCTCTGCCACCCTGGATTTTAGTTGTACTCGCAATAATCTCTTGGGTGGTTACCATTACATATGTCACATCTCTCCATTGCGTTCTGATGAGCAAATGTAGAATTGCTTGGTTCTGGCATCCAGTGATAATTGTTGGGCTGGACAACAGGCCTCAGAAAACCAGACTGTTGCTCCCAGATTTGGGGTGTATCTTCTAGTAAAGCTCTTGATCTTTCAATCTACCAATATTGTTCCATTTTTTTGAACACCTGAAAACAAAAGAAAGAAATAAAAATTACAGATAAAGAAAATTAGATACGAGTAAATTGGATAGCTTCAAAATTAATAACTCAAGAAATATAAGTCCCCGGCAACGGCGCCAAAAACTTGACCGGCGTAAACACACACGTATAACACAAGCGCACGTATCGTTCAAGTAGTATAAAAATATCGATCCCACGAGGACTTAATTCCCACTATTGTTATTAATTATTGAATCTATTTATTTACAAATATCTAATTAAATGGAGAAGAGAGAGATTGTTTGTTTGATTGGTTGAATGTGGCTTTGCTAAATAAATAAATAAATAAAAAGACAAAAGAAAATACTAAAGAAAATACAAAAGACACAAAGATCTAGGGTTATGATTTCTTCCAATATCATTTTAAAGATGAAGTGATTATTTTATAGTTGGGTAATACATTGATTTATTAACCTGGAACACGAAATTATGTAAAAGCCTCTTCCGATGGTCAAATTCAAATACCCAGTATAACCCAATTGAACCATATTCCTATGTCAACCAAATTACCTGGATTCATTAAGATTAAGTTCCAATTATGGCTACCCCCGCCCAACAGGTATATTCCTATCCTGTAAGGAAATCTATTAAAGGGTTATCTATCCTCAAGGAAGATCGTGGGCTATTAAGTCTAAGGCTGAAACCTAAAATCCCTATGTCTAGTTCATTTTAGATTTACCATATCAAACTTATTGGTGATCAGACAACAAGAAGGATTAAGCTTAAAACTTAACAAATAAATCTTTATAATACCCAAACTATAATCTAACCCTTATAAACCGGTGATATTGAAATTCATCACAACCCCAGAAAACTTAATTTAGTTACAACACATAACTAAGGCTAGTAACAACTGAAAAGTAAAAGACATAAAGTAAAAGCTGACAAATAAATTACAATAAAATGCTAAGGTAAAAGGAATTACTTTTACTACTACTTATTTAGATATCTCCCATAAAATAATATATAAACTTGTGATAATATTACCAACCGACCAATCTGGCGGTATCCTGATTACGTCAAATTAAGTCCAACCAGCCATTAAGGCGGTACCATAATTAAATTACCAAACCGACCAATATAGCGGTATCCTTAATTAGTCAGGTTTAAACCAGATTAAAATAAATTGCCAACCAGCGGTATCCCTTTTAAGTCAGTATTTTAAATAGTAAATATATTATTTTTAAGGGAGATTAATCTAAATAGTAACAGTAAAAGAATTACCTTTTACCCTAGCTGGGAAATTACTTCCTCATGAATAGTAAAAACTGTAAAAAGTAAAAATTAAATTACTACTATTACAAAACGTAATTAAAATTAATTACAAAACTAAAAACTGAAAAAAACTAAAATTAAAAGAAACTTAGAGAGAGAAACTCTCTCTATATCAAAGAGATGAGGGCAGGAAGGTACACTGAAATCTGAAATTTCGTTCTGAATTTATAGGCCTCGGTAGGGGTCCGGCGTCGCGACACCAAGCCAGCGTCGCGACGCTGGAACAGTTCGACGTGGCATGCTGAGGAGGCGTCACGTGGCAAGGCGGCTGACTGTTAACGCGACACGTGGTAAGGCGGCTAAGACTCAATTATTGTGATGACGTCATTGATGACGTCATGCTGATGTGGCGCTGACGTGGCGATGGCGACTGTCGGCAACGTAAGATGATGACACGTGGCACGGGTGCATGTTAGCAGATCCATTGTGATGGTGACACGTGGCACGGCGCACGTTAGAAAAGTCAAACTTCTCAACTCTGACTTGTTGACCCGTCGCACGTTAGCAAGACTCGGTGCACGTTAGGCGTCGCGACGCTGAAGGTCTTAGCGTCGCGACGCTGGAAATTATTAAAATGTCCTTTTTCACCAATTTTCACTGTTTTGCTCCAAATCACCTCCAGAATGTCCTGAAACTTTATTTATCTACAAAATAACACAAAACACATCAAAACATTCACAAAACTCAAGAAACTATACAAAATATTAGGTTAAATGAGTGGGAAATAGTGATATAAATACCACTCATCACCTTTCCAAATTGTCCCTTCTTGCTGAGTATCTGTATGCCTTTCTGGCCAATATGGCCAAGTCTCAAGTGCCAAATATTAGTCATATCAACATTAGAAGTTAGGGCAGAAATGGGTTTTTCTGAGAATACATGGTGTCCATTCAAAACATACAATCTGTTTCTTTTAATACCAGTTAGGATTAGTTTCTTACCCTTAGATATGTACATGTTTCCTTGGTGAACTTTATATGTGAAACCTAATTCATCTAGAGTTCCTAGTGATATCAAGTTACATTTTAAATCAGGTACATATCTAACATCAGTAAGGATCCTAATTTTTCCATCATGGAGTTTGAGCGTTATGTCCCCAACTCCATGTATCCTACAAGTATTGTCATTTCCCATATACACCATCCATTGGTCAGAATTTCTAAAGTTGATAAACCAGTCCCTAAATGGACTCATGTGGAAGGAGTATCCTGAGTCCAGAATCCATTCTCTGCTTAAATGACCACTAGACACAGTCAATGCCTCAGATAGGCAAATTGACCCTTTTTCGGCAGCCACAGTGGCGCTGCCTTCATTTTTCTGTTCCCTAAGGAATTTATAGCAATTCTTTTTAAGGTGTCCCTCCTTCCCACAATGATAACACTTCTTTCTACTGTTCTTATTCTTATTCTGTTTGTTCTTTTTCTTCCCTTTAGATTCTTGATTATTTGGTGGATTATTATTATTTTGCCCATTATACTTCCTGTCGTATTTTCCTTTCACGAAGAGGTTCGTTTCTCCTCTCTTATTGACTCTAAGTTTTAACTCTCTAGCCCTTATCATAGATATTACCAAGTCTAGCCTAGGTACAACCCATGTGTACTGCAATGAGTTCTTTACGACATTATATTCTTCAGGTAGTGAATTTAATAGAATCATAGCTTCGCTAGAATCTCCTAAAGCTTGGTCAGTTCCTCTAAGGATTTGAGTCATTTTCATGAATTCATCCAGGTTATCATCTATAGACTTATTTGTGTTCATCTTGTAGTTAAACAAATTTCCTTTCAAGAAAACTAAATTTGGAGCAGAAATAACAGAATAAAGAGATTCGAGTTTACCCCAGAGTTGGAGGGCTGTGTCCATTCCATCAACCTTCCTTATTACTGAATCGCTAAGGTGAAGGATAATCAGGTTGTATGCTTCTTCCATAATTTCGGCCTGCACATCCTTTTCCATCTTTGGCCATTTTTCTGGGTCGGGTTCCAACGCCAAGGCCACCTTATGGTGAGAAAGCAATACTCTCATTTTCTTTTTCCAAGTGGTAAAATCCCATTTCCCGTCAAAGATGCCAATGTCGAGTTTGATTGTTGACATTTTGATTTCTTTTAACCCAGAAACTCAATCGGCAACACAAAGTCTTAATCACCCAAACAGCAAAGTCTTAATCACCCAAACTTTCAATCGGCAACACAAAATCCTAATCACCCAAATAGAAAAGTCTTAATCACCCAAACTTTCAATCGGCAACACAAAGTGCTAATCACCCAAACAGCAACTTGCAGAGGCTTAATTTCCCAGAAGGTTTGCGGGTCTTGTTTAGCATCCCAGAATTTTGAGAGTCTTCTTCGGAAACCCACAAAGCTTAGGATCTTGACTGGCTGCCCTACTGATTTAGTTCGGCTAATTTAGGGTTGATCGGCCACTCTGAAACTTGGTGGCCTCCTTAGGAACTTGATCGACAACACAGGGTCCTAATCGGCCACCCAATTTTTTCGGCTACACTCAGGGATCTGATCGTCACTCTCAGGGATCTTGTTCGGAAAAACTAGGCGTGTATTGTTGGTCCAATCTTTGTCTTGAATTGGCAGTACTGACCTTTTAATTTGGCAGGAATCTTGATTGACAAACTTAGGGATTTAATTTGGCCACTCACCGGATCTTGATGTTTGCTGGTTCAATTGATTACCTTTTTGCTTTTTTTTTTTTGTTCTCTGATTTCAACCTTGCTCTGATACCACTGTAATGCTTTCACTTGTTTATCACGCCCAGTTCTTTTAACTTCAAAGAACTCAAACTGTCGGTAGAAACAATTAACCCACACACAAATTCAATCGCACCAAGAACAAAAGATTTTTACCGTGGTTCGCCTGAACAATTTCAGACTACATCCACGTTGAACTCCAGGATAAGGAGCTCACTGCACTAAAATATAGTATCAATATTACATAAGAATCTTCAAGTAGCTTACAACAATAATTTCCCCAAATTACAGGACAATCACAGGATAAACCCTAATCTCTAATAGTGTCAATCTCAACTCTCAATTGAAGATCACACAAACTTGGATTAGGAATTTTTGACTCAAAAACAAAATAGCCAAAAACTAGAATAGGGGAAAAAACAGAGAAGCTAAAACTAACTACTCAAAAAAACTCAACCCCGGCATCCTTTATATATGGTGAGCAAAATAAGTTTTTTAAGCAACGGCAGAGATTGAGCCACATGTCACTCATCCAACGGGTAAATGGGGCTTCACATTTTACACGAATACATTCAGAGATGCCAGGAATTTCACGGAGTCCGTTGTTGGCCGACCCAATGTCGGGCTTCCTGTTGAATTACTTGCCTCCCAGCGATGACTTGCCAGACCTCGATCCTAGAAGCCTGCCTTGGGAGAGATTCTCAGCGGCTATTGATCTTATCACAGCTGTGCCAATTACTTCTTTCAGCTAAATTTCCTTTGTTGGAAAAAGAAATTTTTTCATTTAATTTGATCTTCATGCTAGGCTGTGTGGAATATTTATTTTGGGATTATTCTCTTCCTTTTAAATTAAGTGCAACTTTAGGATTGCATTTGATGTTCCCACAGTTGATATGTAAAATTAAGATTCAATAAATCATAAATTTTTATATTATAATTATCAATTATATTTTTTTTTTTAAAAACATGACATAATTTGACAGTAGGGCTTTGTTTGTTTGTTTGTTTTTGTTTAATATTATTTACATTCTAATGATAAAAAAGATAGATATATTTGCTTCTGTCTAGACTACAAATTAAATCTATCGAGTATAAATTAAAAAAATTTACTTCTGTCTCTCGATAGAGTTCTACTCACACTTCTTAGAAGACATTTACCCATATATTTTTCATATATATATATCTATGTTTCTATAAAATAATCGGATTTTTTTGTTTTTGAAAGCTCGCACACACTCAGTAATTATTAAGAGCGTGAGCCTCACTAGACTTCAAGTTCAATTAGTATATATAGGCCTTTGTTGGCTAAATAGATCTAGTGGTAGTCCAAATTTCGCCTAGATGTGGTAATAAAAAACTCAACGGGTGAAGCCAAAATATTTTTCTAGGATAAAATTATTTTTAATCCAAGTATTATGTAATAAATAAATAAAAATTTGAACCTCAATTCTACAAGAGCACATGCATCTTCGGTTAGGGACACTTACAAATTTGATCCCCTTTGATTTCTAATTTGATTAATCTTGGCTTTTTGCCCCCTAAATTTTCATTAAAAATGAAAATATAAGAGATTGCTCAATTCACTGGTCTAAATGACTAAATCTCATGAAATGAAATCTATTGTGAAATAGAAAAAACATATGCTATTCATAGTCTCGTACCGTAAAAGGACGACAAACCCACGAAAGTATTTTGTGTCCAACTTTTGCCATGCCATATTGATTCTAAATAAACTCCCCTTTAGTTAAATGGAATTTCACAAAAAATATGTTGATCATCTCTCTTCTTTCTTTGATTTTTGAAGTTTAAGACTTTTCTTCTTATAGTAATTCTTTCTCCTTTTTTGGATTTATATATATACAATTAGTTTTTTTCTTCTATACGTTTTTTGTTCACCGTTTTTGTAATTTTGGGTTTTCATTAAACATGATCATGAATGAAGGGTTCCTGTATAAGTTGTTCAAGTTTTTGTTGAATTGGGTTCATAGCTTCTCGGACAAAGAACAAAAACTTCATTACTCTCTGAATTTTGGTACAATGATTTGGAGATTAATGCTCTAAATATATTGAGTTATTGACCAACGGATAAATGCATGAAATCAGGAATATGAATCAACTAAATCCAGGAATATGCAGCAATTAATTCCTAAATAATTGCCTTACTCTAGAGAGACTAAAGAGCTCTTAAAGACTAGGATAACATAATGAATCAAATAAAAAAAATTAATTACCGACAATCTCTCCCTTAAATTGAAAATTTCCAAATATTAGTTTAAAGAATGTAGGCTGCAATGCACTCTCCCTTAAACCGGACCTTTTAAAGTGCAAACACCAAGCAGTTTCATGAGCTTCTGAAATGCAACCAATTTGAGAGTCTTTGTAAAAATATCAGCAACTTGATTTTTCACTTCTGTAGTAGATGAGATCAATGGCTCCTTCCTTTGTGATGTCCCTTAAGAAATTCTCATTAAAAAAATAAGCATCTATACAACTATATCAAGTTCGTGGAGCTTGTTTTAATTCATATAATACCTTTTTTAATTTATAAAACTTATGCTCATCTCCAAACTTCATATACCTGGGAGATTGACCAACAAATACATGTTCTTTTAAGTCGCCATGTAAGAATGCTGATTTTACGTCCAATTAGAAGATAGGCCATGAATTTTATACAATTAATGCAATCACCAGTCTAATTGTGTCATATCTAGCGATCAAAGCAAAAACTTCTTCATAATTGTTGCCAAACTCTTGCTTATAGCCTTTAACAACTAAGAGTGCCTTATATTTATCCATTTGACCTTTCTCTTTCAATTCAATCTTGCAAACCCTAACATATTGAAACTTTTTGTCTCATAGTAAAGCACTTATAAATGACTTGTGTTTCAAGTCTTAACTGATTTCTTGGTCACCACTCAACATGCTATATATATATATATATATATATATATATATATATATCTTAAGATCTTTTTTACTTGAAACTTTTTGTGGGCTGTTGGGTGGGCTTGCCGAATGGCCCAGCCCAAAGTAAAAGAATCCTTGTACAAAAATATTTCGTATGGAAGTTAAATCCTATTTAAACGTTAAAGTCTCATTGAGCTTTGAGTAGGAAAAATCCACGTAAGAAAAAGGAAAAAAAAATAAGAACCTATTTAAAGAATAAACGAACAACGTTTTATGGGGAGTCTTTAAGGCATTGTGAGTGGAAGAAGTTTCTGCTTTCTGTTTTCTCTCGATTTATTTAAAGGTTTGTTAATTTTTCATATCAATTTTGCCATTATTTATTTATTTTTTTCAATTTCTAATAATGTATTCTATCTTTTTAACCACTTAATTTGATTTCTTGGTGTTGTGAGTCTATCTTGCCACTGTAAAAAAAAATTGATATTTGGATTGTGGTTGTTTGATTGTTTTGTTTTGTTTTTTATTGTGGTGCATAATTAGGGTAAATCGAAGAATTACATTATAAATATTATTTGTATATGAAATGAATTCTTATTTAACCCTCTAAAATAGGGAAGAAATTAATAAATTGGTGTTTGTTTTGTTTTTTAAGTTTGGCTATTGGTTTTTTCAGATTTTGTTTTCCGCTTAACTAAAAATGATGGGTGTTCATCATTTTGTTTCAGTTTAGGCAAATCTCCAATGCTATTTATTTTTGGCAAAATACTCACTTCTGTTTCATAACTAGTTGCATTTGCTTTCATAACAATGAATAGGGCAAATTCAAAACCCAAGGCACACAAATGAAGCGAGCAGAATCGAGGCAAGAAAAGCTGGTGCCTATATTGATAAGCGAACCGCTGCATGTTCCTGGAATAGTGAAGCTGCATGAGTGCAAAAGCTACAGAGACTTGGTCGTAGAAATTGCACGAATACATTCAGAGATGCCAGGAATTTCACGGCGTCCGTCGTTGGCCGACCCAATGCCGGGCTTCTGTTGGTTTTCATAATTCATGCGCAGCGGAAAAGTGTTGGGTAATAGGAAAAAAAATTTAATTTTTACATGAACAATCAAAACCGGATCCGTATTTTCTAGTATATTAATAATAAAATATTTAGAACTCAAGTAAGAAATATACCTGCAGATCTGGATATCTTTGTAAATCGATTCTTTGAATCACGATTTTCCTCGTCTTATCTCCTCACCTCAAACGGCACGTGTGGGCGTGAAAATAAATGCGAAGAACACAACACGAGACGAATCCTGAATGCTATTTTCCTTTTGATTTTCTTGAAACCAAAACAAAGAAAAACTTAAGAAAAATAAATGAAAACTTTTTGCTTTCTTATTTTTCCAGCAACGTTGCCTTTTATTTTGTTGTTGTTCTATTGATTTTTAAATCATAGAATGTCAACCTCTTGATCAAAAATCTTGCTCACGTTTTCTTTTTTTGTTTTATAAAGAGGATTTTGTTTCTTTTTGATAAACTTTTTGATGAAATCAAATTTATCAAAACAAATCCATTAAGGATTTATTAATTTAATTTTCAAAAAATCAAAATAAAATCCTTCAATATTTATCTCATAATTTATCAAAGATAATTCATTAAAATAAATTATCAAAATTTCAACTTTTGAAATATTATCTTTTTAAATTAAAATTTAATTAATCAAATTAATTAAATATTAATTTTCATAAATTAATAATAGATACATTATCTATTAATAAATGTATTAGGACAACATTTGTCATAATTTCCAAATAAGAGCTTTATGGAATAATTAGAGTGTAAAATAATTCATAATTATTTTAAATAATTCCCAACTATTTTTCTTCGTAATTATAATCGTTCGAACAGTGATAGAAGACGACGAGGGGACCGATGGACCTATAATTCTAAGCTCCAATAATTTCGTCGATTAATTATAAACTCTTTTATTAATCAAACGAAATTATTAATTCTTGAGTAACTCCACTAAATACCTAGAATTGCACTCTCAGAATTATAGAATTAATTACTCAAAGTATTCGTCCATTGATATATTCATTACCTATGCAATGATCCTCCATAACAGATTCGTAAAGGAGCAAGGTATAAAATATCTGTTAACCTCTCCAGTTACATCTTTATCCTTGACTTCCATTAGTTCTCAAGTGAACAATTAATTCATAACTTTTATGAATTTGCGCGCTAATTGTTCAGCACCTGAACTAACAAACAAGAGAATCTTATGAACGGATTTCATTATATCAAGTTAGCATTCCCAGCTATTCATTCAACTCATTCCCAAAATACAAGGTTTACGAAATGTAATAAATACAAAACCATACCGAGTAAATTAAAGAATAAATTAATATGATATAGGAGTCTGCTAAATATAATGAATTAATATCATCACATATATGACCATCATTATGATAAAATTGATGTTCTTTATTTAACGGAAATTATTAGAACATTTCAATTTTATCTGGTCCTGTCCAATATAATCTTATTATATAAAACACATTCAATTCTATGTCTCTACATAATATAGTCTGGATATAACTATACCATTCATAATAGAATGAACTGTATTTATGACTTTGGATTTGAAGATTCCCAACATCAAATCATTGTCATGGACAAATTTTGATTATTACTCTTTAAATTTTATCAATGCATATATGTATGTAACATTTTACATATACATATATGTTTAATTTAAAGCTACATAAATAATCACGAAATTTTCATGAATTTTATAAAGCAAATCAAAATGCATAGATGGAATAAAATAGAATCACAAATTTATTAATCAATCATGTTTCGAATATATTTGCTTGTCGGGCATACAAATCCCAACAAACTCCCACTTGCCCTAAAGCAAATGAGACATGTCTCTAATGCCCAATCCTTCTAGATGCCCCTCAAAACTCTTTGCAGGCAGCGTCTTGGTAAAAGGATCTGCTAGATTCTCTGCAGATGGAACCTTCAGTACAGCCACGTCTCCGCGTTGTACAATGTCCCTAATTACATGATATTTCCTCTCAATATGTTTTGATCTCTTGTGGCTTCTTGGTTCTTTGGAATTAGCCACTGCACCACTATTATCACAATAAAGTGACAATGGCTTGTCCATATCTGGAACCACTTCCAGATCGGTAAAGAACTTTCGGAGCCAAACTGCTTATTTGGCAGCTTCACAAGCGGCCACATATTTGGCTTCCATAGTTGAATCAGCAACACATGATTGTTTGATGCTTCTCCAAACTATAGCTCCCCCACCAAGAGTAAATACTGATCCAGATATCGACTTTCGATCATATGTATCTGATTGAAAATCAGAATCAGTATATCCAATCGGAATCAAATCACTGCCTGAATAAACAAGCATATAGTTCCTCGTTCTTCGTAGATACTTGAGAATATGCTTAACTGCTACCCAATGATCTAATCCTGGATTTGACTGAAAACGACTAACTATTCCCACTGCATAGCATATATCAAGTCTTGTGCATAGCATAGCATACATCAAGCTCCTTACTGCCGACGCATATGGAATCTGTCTCATATCTTCTTCCTTTTGGGGTGTCGAAGGACACTGCCTTTTAGAAAGAACAACTCCATGACGGGAAGGTAAGTTACCTTTGTAGGGGTTTTAGGGGCAGAATCCGGTAACGCAGCGGAAGCGGTGGAAAATCGTATTTTCCGATTTCAAAAATTTTTCTCGGATTAATTAAATAAACATATTTATTTAATATTCCAATAATCAAATTATGAAAATAAATTCAATAAATCATATTTAAGTGAATTTACCGAATTGCCCTTACACTTGACATTTTGTCCATTTTAGTCCGAAATTGATCTAATCAATTTTGAATGATTCTAAATCATTTCTAAGATGAACTTAGCATGTTCAAAACATCAAAACACCAAAAGCAACCAAATCCCCAAAATTCCAACTCTTGGCCGAATGCACCACCTTGGTGCCAAAGTGTGCACTTTGTCATTTCATGCATCAAAACACATCAAGATGTAATCCAATGAACATGAAACTTTATATGCATCATATACACATCCAAATGCACAACATATACGAAAATCCCCAAATTTGGAATTGGTCATGAACCCTAATTTTTCAATTTCATCAAATTGGACAAATTAGACCAAATTGGTTAAATCCAATACTTCAATCATGTTTCTTCCATCCAATCAAAGTCTCAACACAATGAAACAACTCAAGATCAAATCTAGGTCATCTAAGAGTGGGTCAACAACTCTAGATTTGCAACAAGGTTTCCAAAACCATAAAAGAACATTTATAACTACACTAGTCACAAGCTTTCTCCATTATACATGCTCAACACTTTCACCAAACTTTTATCCATCAAAAACACAAAGAATAAAGAATAGAAAAACTCAAGAACATCACAAGATGTTGCCCACAACAAGAGGAACAAATTACTCTCTAATGGAAGGTTGGAAATACTTACTATTTTCCAAGCTTTTCTTGATTTTTCTTTTCTCTCTAGCATTCTTTGCCTTCCTTTAATGGAGTTTTTGGTTAAAGTGTATTAGGTTAAGAAGAATGAAATGAAAAAAAAATATATACTTGTATCATAATGGCCTTGGCCGAAATTACCTAGCCAAATACAAGTTTTTGCAATTTCAATTTCATTTCACTTTACATTTGATCAACTTGGTTAAATATCTAAAAAAAACTTTATTAGATATTTAATTAAGTCAAAAAATGCAACTAAGAAAAATATAACTCTTATATTTAAAGTGTATGGCCGAATTTATCAAATAATAAAGGAAAAAGATATTTTCATTTTCAAACAATTTTGAACAAATATCTTAAGAAGTCAAAATCAATTTGACAACTTTTTCCTTTAATGTAAAGTCAAACATTTACACTTATAATCATTTCCTAACTTTATCATTTAATGATATATTTATATTTTAATTATATTAATCATTTAACAATTAAATAATTAAATAATTAATTAAATACAAATATATTAAATATGTATTATATTTACTTTAAATATCTCAAATACATATATTGATGATATATGTCAAATACCTTTATTTGACTATTTATTAATGTGTATTTAATAATATCATATATTAAATACAAATACACATTAATTAGGAAATGACGGTTCGGCCCGTTCGCATGTATTTTTCGTTTAACGATTAAACGATTTATAAATAATCATCATTATTCATAAATGTTGCTCTAGTGCTCTACGAGTATGTTTCATTATTGAGACTCTCTAGATTCAGGTATATCCGTCACGAAATCCAATTTCATGTCCATAATCTATCCACCCGTAGATTATGATGATCACGGATAAACTAGCTGAATCATACAGGTCGAGGTCATTGCATACGTATAATCCCTCCGTCACAGGTATCCGGATAATCCCAGAGATATAGATGTAAACGTCAAATCTCTATAGGTATTATCTCGTCGACGTATCTATTAGCAATCTTTAAATAACACTCGGAACTTACTTTCGATGTATACTGTGGCCACAGATTTAACAGACTGCTAAATATATATGGATTACCTGTGCTCTGTACACAGAACTGACGGATCCTATCTTGACACACACAGGATATACTGAGGATCGATCCACACCCAACGAACAGGCGGAGGTCTGATCTAAATAGATCGGTGACGTGACTGCCATCTAAGTGTGGAGGATGTCTCATACATCCACAGTGGTGTCTCAAGTCGAAGGACCACTATGCTACTCATTGACGTTGGTGTACCATCCATTAAGAATCTTCGGTGAGCCGTTCAGTGTTTATCCACTATAAACACCTACACGTCTATACGAGTCTCCATAGACTCATGGTTCATTGGGATAAACCATCGGACCAAGTCTCGATATACGACATGTACTGGTCTCAACGGATTTGACTAACCGACCCGTGTTAGCAAATCTTGACCAGGAACTTTGTTTGATAATATACATATAGCAGTGACACTTCCCAATGTCAATTACAAACTAACTTTGTAACTGTGTACTGCATTATATATTATCGGGCCTTTGTCTAATATATACATATCACTAAACCACATCTAGTTTCAATCTAATCGTAATCAGATCGAATACGTATATAAAAACAAGAGGTGCAACCATAAATAAGTAATATTATGGAATAAGGGGATGTTCGTATTCATGAGTCAGACATAAATACGGTCCGGATTGGCGCTCTGAGAACCAACCCCAACAATTTCTCCCACTTGCTCTAGTGTCATTCCACGGTATCATATACACGTCTCAATGTGTATCATATGCACATGGCCCTTAAAAGCTCACCAGTACTTAAGAGGCAAGAAACAAGTCCGCTATGAAATATTGAGCTTGTCAAACAAACTCCATCGTTTCCCATAGTTAGCATCATTCATATTTTGTAGAATCTATATTATACATTAATATGAAATGGATGCTATATCTGTATTATGCTACTGCTACTAAGTTGTCCAAGTATTTATGGATCAAATCCAAAATACTATATGGACAACCGCAAGCACAACACCAATATAAAACTTCTAATTTATAAGGTCACTATACAACTTCATAAGTCAATACTTCATAAGTTGCATCTAATTCTACTCAATTAGTAGAATCCTTTGTGACACTCCCACTGCATCTTTTGTGACTCTTTATGACGTAGACTGTCTAACGTCATAATTAGTCTCAAAACTAATATGACCCTAATGGTTGCAGACTGTATTCTCCATGAATTAGAAACTCGTTCTTAATATCTCAAAGATCACAAAGAACGTGTTTCAAGATCCATCATATGGTCTATAGGATATCAAAATGACTCGTAACAATTACGATTAAATCAATATCTTTGATCGCACATAATAAAGTATTCATTATGTCATCATCAAATGATACATAACATTGATTAGACATTCTAATCAATATTTCTTTCGAAAAAGTTATCATCCTTTACGAAAGATGAATACTATGTATAAGACATACAATAAATGTCGAACAGTTATACTAACTGTCATACAGATAGCATTGTTATGTCTATTATTAGATCATATCTAATGCACGACTAATAGGAGTATCTCACAAGTCTTTTAGTTTTATATCTTATATAAAACTTTATATCAAATATAACAAAGACTACTCCCACTGTTTTCACGGAGTAAAGAAGACTTAGGTAAACCTTTTACCTAACAAACATCTCATTATTACTATAATAATGATAATGTTTGTTAGGATATATAACAATAGAAAGTAATTTGTACGCTCCCACTAACCCTTTTATCACATATGTATTCTATATACTTTGACAAGATCAGACAACTTGACGATATCAAAAATATAGAACACATATTTCTGGAAGACTTATCTGAGTCTACAATAGGCTCTGTAAGCTAGCACACTAAACTGCGATCTCAGCAGAACACAAACTCTAGGGCCATTTCAGAATGAACTCTTCAAATAAGGAAATCACAACTGATCTCTTATCTGAATAAGTCATCCAAAAACGCCACTTTGCATTCTTTAGCTAAAATATATAGTTTATTATCAACATTAACCAATATATCTTTAATTGTTCAATTAGCGTGACTAGAGATAAGGTTTCTCAGAATCTACAATAGATTGCTGAGTATAACTTTTCTCACTGTCATACTGTAAAGGTCAAACCTTTAATAAGCTCATATTGCTTTCGCTGCGCAAACAATTAGCACATATCATGAACTAATTCATAATGAAAGCGTAATCAAGTTCAAAACTTGATCGTAGTAAGCTATGAACAATCTTAGATCTATGGTTCAATGGTGAACTTCCAGAATCGATATCAAATATCGCTTCCATTATAAGTTATAGGATAATTTTTCTTCAGTAAGAAAACAACTGAACCATTAAGTATCAAATACTCGTGAATGATTCTGTTATCCTATTGGACTTGTACGGAAGATATATAAGGGTTGTTTCATCTTATTAATTACGTAGTTCCATTTATAATTTATCATTCTCACATTTGACTAACATAAGTCAAGTCTTTTCTACAATAGTTAACATCTGATGTTACATACCAAGTAATAAAACGATTTTATTACTTAGAATCGTAGGAAAGATATTCTATTAAATAGAATACAATATTCTATTAAACAGAATAAACGATAAACTTTTACTTATACCTCCGAGGTGTAAGTAATTTCCATTATATAACTATTATATAAAAGAAAGATTGAAATCTCAAACTTTTCAAGATTCAAATTTTCTACCTATACATATCATATATGCAATTGTAGAAAATAATGGAACATTAATTAAATAGATGAATTAGTGTTACTGGAGAATAACCCCAAGAGTATTGAAACTAATTCGGTAACATTCAATATCAAACGAATCAAATCATATAAGATTCGATTGCTCCCACTACTCAATTCCATCAAGATGGAATCGTGGAAGAATAATATTGAATATGAATCATATTCACTTAATAACTTTAGAACTAATTGCTTTAAATTCAAATGTTTGATCGTATCAAAGATCTTTGAACAGTTCAAAGACATGTAATGAATTTTAAGGATCAAGTTTTCAAAATACTTCAGATTGAATATATTTGAACAAGTCAAAAATGTTCAATCTTCGTTTCATCAGAACAGATTGAAAGTTCTTGATACTTTCAAGACTTTCAATATGTGTTCCTTCAGAAACTCGTAACTAAGTTATGACAATTCATCAACCAAGTTACGAAATAAAGAAAACTACCTTAAGCAATTATTATTTATTAACTACATACATCCAATGTATCAGTTTAAATAAATTTGGTGGTCCAATGACAATCATTGGTTAAACGAGATCTTAATCACTTTCCTGAATACAATATTCATTAAATGGATAAGGATATGTGGTGTGATCTAGTATCAAACCATCCTTCACCATACGGAATAAGCATCCAATGCTTAAGTGATTAAACCCATAAAGTACCGTTCTAAATTATTTACTTTACCGAATAATTTTTCTTAATGTTTATCTCTACGTCAATGACACTACTAGTTTTATTATAAAATATGTAACAATTGTTTATAAAGAACAAGTGACTATCCAATAGTCGCAAGTTCCGATATCAAATATCAAAACAATCGTTAACCAATATTTCAAATAACTAGACGGGAGATCTGGTATCCAATACCTATAGTTGTAGTATTGTGAAAATCGATATTTTCTATACACAAATATATGCATCTCCTTTCTTTAGCTTTACTATTTGCATTCAACTATTCACAACAATTGTAAAAACTGATTAGCAAATTGTGTCAGACACATTACCTCTAAAGGTAATTAAAGCTTAGAAACGTCATTACTAGATAAACAAATACCTAATAGGGCTTTCTAAATGCCAGTCAAGAATCTCGAGACATGAACTAATTCAAGTCAATTCTTACTGCATAAGAAACTATTGTCTCTAAAGTATTATATCCTAAAGGGGATATCTATCTAGATTATCTATCATGACTTAGAAACTAAGTCATTAACCATCTTTATTTTTCAAGAAAATCGGAACAACAGTTCCCGATGGTTTAGACTAATCTAATAATATCCTAGTCTATTAGTATCTAGAACCTATTCTAGAATAACTGCAACCAAGAGTCTAGTCAGATAACATATCAAAATATGTGAGCAGTAAATAAAATTTTAATTTTATCTACTATAGAATAAGGAAACAAACAAGCGGCAATTTCCATAATAACATACACTGCCTAAGTTATGGAATATTTTAAACTTAGCAGTGCCTCCCACTATTTTTACGTAATGCCGTAATCCCCAACGGAAAGACGAGAATTCAATAATTAAATTGAATTCCATAATGGGAAGAGGACCCCATGAATATATTTCGACTCACAGCAGAGGCACGGTCTCACCGACGTATATTCACAGGTAGACAACTAATTGTCAATCACTCACTAGTGACTCCAAGGTTCCGGTCCTGGCCGTTTCTCGTTGTCGCTGGGAAGGCAGGCCCACAAGGAGACGTACCAAGGTTAAACTTGTCAATGATAAACTCAAGTTACTTGCGTAACCCTGACAGCTAAGGCACGTTCAGGATTCCGTTTTCGCTTGAATTTATCTAGTATCTAATATACATTCGGCATAAATACATTTCTATCAGCTACACCCTCACAGCAGAGGCACGGTCTCGGATGTAGTCAACGAAAAGATATTTATAAACCGTATTGACAAGACAGACCAAGAAACAAGTATTCCAAATACTAGTTACTTTAAAACCTTATTAAGCGGGGATATTCCATTAAGTGTCATACACCCTAAATCAAATCAAATTTAGATTATAACATGCATGTATAAAGTCAAGAAAACATGATTAAACATTGAATAAAATAAGCTAATCATTTATGGAGGCCTAGAATCAGACTCGTTCTGATACCATTTTGTAGGGGTTTTAGGGGCAGAATCCGGTAACGCAGCGGAAGCGGTGGAAAATCGTATTTTCCGATTTCAAAAATTTTTCTCGGATTAATTAAATAAACATATTTATTTAATATTCCAATAATCAAATTATGAAAATAAATTCAATAAATCATATTTAAGTGAATTTACCGAATTGCCCTTACACTTGACATTTTGTCCATTTTAGTCCGAAATTGATCTAATCAATTTTGAATGATTCTAAATCATTCTAAGATGAACTTAGCATGTTCAAAACATCAAAACACCAAAAGCAACCAAATCCCCAAAATTCCAACTCTTGGCCGAATGCACCACTTTGGTGCCAAAGTGTGCACTTTGTCATTTCATGCATCAAAACACATCAAGATGTAATCCAATGAACATGAAACTTTATATGCATCATATACACATCCAAATGCACAACATATACGAAAATCCCCAAATTTGGAATTGGTCATGAACCCTAATTTTTCAATTTCATCAAATTGGACAAATTAGACCAAATTGGTTAAATCCAATACTTCAATCATGTTTTCTTCCATCCAATCAAAGTCTCAACACAATGAAACAACTCAAGATCAAATCTAGGTCATCTAAGAGTGGGTCAACAACTCTAGATTTGCAACAAGGTTTCCAAAACCATTAAAGAACATTTATAACTACACTAGTCACAAGCTTTCTCCATTATACATGCTCAACACTTTCACCAAAACTTTATCCATCAAAAACACAAAGAATAAAGAATAGAAAAACTCAAGAACATCACAAGATGTTGCCCACAACAAGAGGAACAAATTACTCTCTAATGGAAGGTTGGAAATACTTACTATTTTCCAAGCTTTTCTTGATTTTTCTTCTTTTCTCTCTAGCATTCTTTGCCTTCCTTTAATGGAGTTTTTGGTTAAAGTGTATTAGGTTAAGAAGAATGAAATGAAAAAAAAATATATACTTGTATCATAATGGCCTTGGCCGAAATTACCTAGCCAAATACAAGTTTTTGCAATTCAATTTCATTTCACTTTACATTTGATCAACTTGGTTAAATATCTAAAAAAAACTTTATTAGATATTTAATTAAGTCAAAAAATGCAACTAAGAAAAATATAACTCTTATATTTAAAGTGTATGGCCGAATTTATCAAATAATAAAGGAAAAAGATATTTTCATTTTCAAACAATTTTGAACAAATATCTTAAGAAGTCAAAATCAATTTGACAACTTTTCCTTTAATGTAAAGTCAAACATTTACACTTATAATCATTTCCTAACTTTATCATTTAATGATTATTTATATTTTAATTATATTAATCATTTAACAATTAAATAATTAAATAATTAATTAAATACAAATATATAATATATGTATTATATTTACTTTAAATATCTCAAATACATATATTGATGATATATGTCAAATACCTTTATTTGACTATTTATTAATGTGTATTTAATAATATCATATATTAAATACAAATACACATTAATTAGGAAATGACGGTTCGGCCCGTTCGCATGTATTTTTCGTTTAACGATTAAACGATTTATAAATAATCATCATTATTCATAAATGTTGCTCTAGTGCTCTACGAGTATGTTTCATTATTGAGACTCTCTAGATTCAGGTATATCCGTCACGAAATCCAATTTCATGTCCATAATCTATCCACCCGTAGATTATGATGATCACGGATAAACTAGCTGAATCATACAGGTCGAGGTCATTGCATACGTATAATCCCTCCGTCACAGGTATCCGGATAATCCCAGAGATATAGATGTAAACGTCAAATCTCTATAGGTATTATCTCGTCGACGTATCTATTAGCAATCTTTAAATAACACTCGGAACTTACTTCCGATTTATACTGATGCCACAGATTTAACAGACTGCTAAATATATATGGACTACCTATGCTCTGTACACAGAACTGACGGATCCTATCTTGACACACATAGGATATCCTGAGGATCGATCCACACCCAACGAACAGACGGAGGTCTGATCTAAATAGATTGGTGACGTGACTGCCATCTAAGTGTGGAGGATGTCTCATACATCCACAGTGGTGTCTCAAGTCGAAGGACCATTATGCTACTCATTGACGTTGGTGTACCATCCATTAAGAATCTTCGGTGAGCCGTTCAGTGTTTATCCACAATAAACACCTACACGTCTATACGAGTCTCCATAGACTCATGGTTCATTGGGATAAACCATCGGACCAAGTCTCGATATACGACATGTACTGGTCTCAACGGATTTCACTAACCGACCCGTGTTAGCAAATCTTGACCAGAAACTTTGTTTGATAATATACATATAGCAGTGACACTTCCCAATGTCAATTACAAACTAACTTTGTAACTGTGTACTGCATTATATATTATCGGGCCTTTGTCTAATATATACATATCACTAAACCACATCTAGTTTCAATCTAATCGTAATCAGATCGAATACGTATATAAAAACAAGAGGTGCAACCATAAATAAGTAATATTATGGAATAAGGGTATGTTCGTATTCATGAGTCAGACATAAATACGGTCCGGATTGGCGCTCTGAGCACCAACCCCAACAACCTTTCTTGGAGTTTTGCATTGAATATCTAACAAGCATCTTGTCAATATACAATGCCTGAGACAGAGCTAGCAGTTTTTTCTTGCGATCTCTAATAAGATGGATCCCAAGAATGTAACTTGCTTCTCCCAAATCTTTCATTTGGAATTGTTCAGCCAGCCAAGCCTTTACGTCTGATAATAGTTCTACATTATTCCCAATAAGTAGAATATCATCAACATAAATTATTAGAAAGACCACTCGCTTGTCATTGATGAATTTATAAACACAAGATTCATCATGATTTTGGATAAAGCCATAAGATTTGATCGCCTCATCAAATCTCATGTTCCAAGAACTGGACGCTTGTTTAAGTCCATAGATAGACCTTTACAACTTGCAAACCTTTTGATTTCCGTCCTTGCTTATAAAACCTTCTGGTTGCTCCATATAGATGGTCTCTTCAAGATAGCCATTCAAAAAGGCTGTCTTGACATCCATCTGCCAAATTTCATAATCATAATGAGCAGCAATGGAAAGCAAGATTCGAATGGACTTCAGCATGGCTACTGGTGAAAAACTTTCCTCATATTCAACTCCTTGGGTATAACCCTTTTCCACTAGCCTTGCTTTAAATGTCTCTACATTACCGTCCACTCCCCTCTTTCTTTTGTAGATCCATTTGCACCCTATAGGATTTACTCATTCGGGTAGATCTACAAGCTCCCAGACTGAGTTGGAATATATGGATTCCATCTCAAGTTTCATAGCCTCAAGCCATTTCTCTTTGTCATGATCTTCCATTGCACATATATATGTTAATGGTTCATCTTTTCCATCATCAGTGATAGCAACTTGTGTTTCACCATCTTCTCTATATCGAGAAGGTAGTCGTACTATCCTCCCACTACGACGAGGTGGTAAGATGTTCTGACTCGAAGATGTGGTCTCCTTGTTTTGTGGAACAACAATCCTAGCAGGTTGTTGACTGATCTCATCAGATTTTAATTCCTCCAAGACTATCTTGCTTTGAGGTTTGAAGTCTGTCATATAATTATTCTCAAGAAACGTGGCATTTGTCGACACAAACACCTTATTATCTCGAGGATTATAAAACACACCTCTCATTGTGCCTTTTGCATATCTTACAAAGAAACAAACTTCAGAACGCATTTCCAACTTTGTTGTCTTACCCATTAGCACGTATGCTGGGCACCCCCATATACGAAAGTGACTCAAACTGGGTTTGTGGCCACTCCATACTCTAAAGGTGTTCTAGGTACTGACTTAGATGGAACCACATTCAAAATGTAGGTTGCTGTTTGTATAGCATACCCCCAAAATATTTTTGGAAGTGAAGAATAACTCAACATGGAACGAATCATGTCGAGTAAAGTTCGATTCCTCCTCTCAGCTACTCCATTTTGATGAGGTGTACTAGGTGCAGTTAGTTGGGACAAAATCACATACTCTAATAGGTGATCTTTGAATTCATTATCAAGGTATTCACCTCCTCGATCTGATCGAAGGCACTTGATTGATTTACCTAATTGTTTTTCCATTTCGATTTGGAATTCTTTAAACTTTCCAAAAGTTTCAGACTTATGTCTCATTAGGTAAATATAACCATATCTTGAGTAATCATCAACAAAAGTAACGAAGTACTCATAGCCACCTCTTGCTTGTGTAGACATAGGTCCACAAACATCTGAATGTATAAGCTTCTGTGGTTCTTGGGACCTATTGCCTTTTGTAGAGAAAGGCCTCTTTGTCATCTTACCTTCAAGACATGATTCACAGACTGGTAGAGTACCAACATTTAGTTCTCTTAAAGGACCATCCTTTACAAGCCTATTTATCCTGTCAAGATTTATATGACCAAGTCTTAGGTGCCATAGATATGTGTTATCAGTGTGAGAAATCTTTTGTTTCTTTGTTTTTGGCAATGCAACTTTGAATATTTCAGCATTTAATAATGAATTAAAATTGGGCCTTATTACATAGATCTCATTTTCAATAAAACCATAACAAATATTCAAACCATTTCTTGAAATAACAACTGATTTATTATCAAAAGAAACTGAATAACATTGTTCATAAAGTCGAGAAACTGAAATGAGGTTTCTAGTAAACCCCGGTACGAAATAAACATTATTCAAAAATAAAAATTTATTGTTCTCAACATAAAGTTTTATTTGTCCAACTGCTGATGCTGAAACTAAAGCGTCATTCCCAACTCTCAAAGTAAAGTCCCCATCAGCAAGTCTTGTGTAAGAATCAAGCTTATGTAAGAAACAACAAATATTATTAGTCGCTCCTGAATCAATTATCCAGGGTGATAAATCATTTTCAACTAAACAAGATTCAGTAACAAGTGAATCTGATTTACCTTGATTATTGTTTGGCTTGTTTCTTTTGCTGCTGCTTCCTGCTGTTTTCTCAGTTCCTGAACTCTTACATTTATTCTTAATTCTCTTTCTCTTCTTTAAAGAAGAGTTAGAGGTAGAAGGTTCAGCAACATTTGCTTTTACCTTGCTCTCCACAGAAAAAAAAAAAAACTCAAAAGTTGTGAGTTCGATAAGTAATTGAGTCAAATTATAACTCAATTTACTCATAAAATAATTTCTTTTGAACTGAAGAAATTGTGGGCTAAGACTTTCCAAAATTAAGTCCACTTTTATGCCTTCATCTATAGTTGCCCCGTTGATTTTAGCTTCATGAATCATACTAATCATCATTAGCACATGTTCACGAACACATGTTCCAGATTCCATTTTGCAGTTCAAGACTTTCCTAAATGTTTCATGTTTGGCTAGTTCAGAGGGTTTGCCAAACATGCCCTGTAGAGACTCCATTATCTCATAAGCAGTCTCTGTCTTTTCGAGCTTTGTTTTGAGCACGTCGGACATAGGGGCAAGTAAATAACAACGAGCCTTGTCATTTCCTCGAACCCAATTCTCATAGGCATCTATAATGTTTTTGTTTGCATTCACAGCAGGTTTGGGAGGACATTCCTCTATCAGGACAAACTTCAGGTTATCCAGCACAAGTACTATATTCATGTCATTCTTCCACTTAGCAAAGTTATCACGAGTTAATTTTTCAGTTGCAAGCATTGATATGATTGGATTTGACATATTTCTGAAATCATTAAAAAAATATTCTAAATTATTCCATGCATAAAATTCAAAATAAATTTGGCATAGTAATCATGATGCATGATGCATATGCAAAACACTAAAATATATGTGTGGGACACAGGAATCTGGACGACGCATGTTGTCCCGGGCTCGCGGCCCGGTCGGGAGTACGGAGTAGCCACGGGGGACTAAACCGGAGAATAATAGAGTCGCCACCCGGTGTGAACCGGGAAAATGAGATTTAAGGTCGCACTCACCCCTCGCAAGGGAAGACCTCAAACCTTTGGGTTCGGAATGGTCCCTTACTTATGCCACTTGTAATGAAAGGATTTATGTAATAATTTAATCAGGCTTAAGTAGCACTTATTTCCAAGAGCATCATGCTTCTAAATTCACATGTACAAAATAAAAATTACACCTAAGTTTACATATATTTCATATCTAAGATTGCATGCTTGAAAGTACATCAAATGAGCAACAAACATACAACTTCACTGGCATATTATATTCAAGAAAACACAAGCACACATAATAACCACACGAGCACACATGTGAGCACCTTCTCAAGGGGTAAGTGGAATTATATCCCAAGTACAGACCGTACTACCGTCCATTCGGATCGGCTACGGAATTTATGTCTGGGTTTCCATCCGATATACCACAAGAAATAATACTCAAATGTTATCATGACATAGGCATATGAATTGTAATACATTAAACACATTGTATTTTACATGTGGGGATAGCTACTAGGAAAACTATGTATGAAATCTGATGAAAAGGACTCAGTTCAGTGGGTGCGTGTTCGCGTAGCGTTTGAAAACGCGTTCGAACGGTAAACAGAAGGTTCGCGTTCGTATAGCGTTCGAGAACGCGTTCGAACGGAACCAGACCTGATGCATGATAAGATTAAGAAAGTGCGTGTACGTTCGCGTAGCGTTCGAGAACGTGTTCGAACGGTAAACAGAAGGTTCGCGTTCGTATATCGTTTGAGAATGCGTTCGAATGGAACCAGACCTGATGCATGATGAGACTAAGGAAGTGCGTTCGCGTAGCGTTCGAGAATGCATTCGAACGGTAAACAGAAGGTTCGCGTTCGTGTAGCGTTCGAGAACGCGTTCGAATGGAACCAGACCTGATGCATGCAACACAAAGAATAAAGACAACAATGTCAAGCTCAGTATGTCCGATCAAACGTATCTTACATCCAACCGAACACACATCAACCGGCGCGGCAAAGCATCGTGGTAAAGGGCTTTAACCCCTCCCAATAGGGGATCTTTCATTCCACTTACTAAGCCCATGCGCTCGATTGAATCATGCATACAAGAATTAAAAGCAATAATATCAAACGTAGTATGCCCGATTGAACGTATCTTGCATTCAACCGAACACACATCAACCGGCGCGGCGAAGCATCGTGGTAAAGGGCTTTAACCCCTCCCCATAGGGGATCTTTCATTCCACTTACTAAGCCCATGCGCTCGATTGAATCATACGTAAATAAGCAACATGCAGAATTCAAGTGACGAACAATAAATAAATAAATCAAAGCAACATGAACCAAAAGAAGGTGCCGTTTACTCAAGCGGTACGTGGAGTTGTATCCCAAGTACAAACCGCACTACCGTCCATTCGGATTCGGGTACGGAATTTACGTCTGGGTTTCCATCCTATATACCACAAGAGACGACACTCTTTCATTCATCCAATACCCACAACACGCATCATACACACACAAGATTCAACAAATAATTAAAATACAGTCAAAATAAATAACAAAAATCGAATAAAGATGAGTGTGGAAGTACCCTCAGGTCTAACCTTTTAAGTCGTCTTCGGACTTACATTTCGCGGAGAACGGAAGGGGTAAAAGCTCCTTATTCTTCTGGTTCACTGGTTCAGCGTCTTAGCTTACTGTTTTGCTGCTTTGCTCACCGTCTGGTCTCCGTTCTGCTGCTATTCGGTCTCCGTTCTGCTGCTGTTCGGTCTCTGCTTTGCTACTCACTGTTCAGGTCACCTGTTTTGACGTTTCGACGAATTGTTTCGAGTGTTTTTCGTGGTTTTTTAGTGTAGTTTGGTGTGGTTATTTCAAGGGTTATAAGTGCAGTTTATGTTACTGTTTTAAGGGATTTTAGGGACTGTTTTGGGTTGCTGTCCAGGCGTGTTTCAAGGGGTGTTTGGGTAGTGTTTGGGCTACTGTTTGGAGGTATATTTTCGGTGATGGAGGGCTGCTGTATGGGGGAGATTTTCGGTTATGGAGTGGAGGAGATGAAGGGAATTGTTTATGTTCTTCTTGTTGCTATTGCCGTGAGTGGCTAAGGCTCTTTGTGTTGTGATTTTTGTGTGAGTTATCTGTATGAGCTAGAGGATGCATGTCTTGGTTAGGGGTTGTTTATATAGAGAATGGCTAGGGCTCTACCTTGTCTCACAAGGAATGGATTTTGGCATTAAAGAGAGATATGATTTGGTGTTAGACAGGGAAAGCAAGGGATTTGATGGGGGACAAAATTTGTTTAGATTAGGAAGTCAATATCTTTAATTTGTTATGATTGATTTTAATTAGGCATGACATCTTTTTAATTTAGTATGTGATTTGTCTTAATTAGGTATGATTATATTATGTTTTATTTAATTGGTAAATGGTTTAATTATTTTATTTAATATTTAATTTAATTTCCCATGTGTTTTAAATGAGTTTTATTAATTGGGATGTGTTTTATGGGCTTTGGGGGGCTAATTGGGCTGGGGTACGAGGCTAGCAGCAAAACCAGAAACACCGACGCCGTTCGAACGCCCATTCGAACGCTACATGAACGTCCGCAATCTGCCTGACGTTCGAACAAAGTAACGAACGCAGCACTAACGAATACAGTGAACTTGTGAAATGAACTTGATGACGTACTTATTCTGAATTTCCTCTTCCGACCTCCGTTTCCCGCAATATCTTTAGCTAAAAAGGTAGTGCCTCCAACTGAGACTCATCATCGGGTTTCACATGCGAAAATGTAATGCCTACAGTCGCCCCCACTTTGATGGGACTTGTGCAGTGTGTGACTTTGAACAATCCTATCAAAGTTATGCAATGCATTTTCACTTACCTGGCTCGGCTGCTGCCTCAAGCTGAGTTGGGGCTGCAGCGGACCTCGATCCTGGGACGCATCCCAATAACTGCAACCGACAACGGGGGCACCTCGACCATGGGCACCTCGACCCAATACCGCTGACAATAAGGACCTCGCCCTCAACTGATGATGTATTGGGCACCTCGACCCGGAACTACAACCGACAACGGGGGCACCTCGACTCTGGGCACCTCGACCCAACACCGCTGACCATAGGGACCTCGCCCTCGAACTGATGATGTAGTGGGTACCTCGACCCCTGGCACCTCGACCACGGACACTCAACCACACATGACAATGCTGGGCACTCCAACACCGCTGGCACCTCGACCCAACACCGCTGACCCGACAATAGGGACCTCGCCCTCGAACTGATGATATGTCTCCAACCCGGAGTCGACATGATATGGGCCTCGCCCCCAAGCTGATATGGGCCTCGCCCCTTGGGACTCATCCCAAAAAATGAAATTACGTTGATGCTGCTTGGCTCATTTCTGCCGCTTTCTCCTTTCTTCGAACCTGCTAACACAAAACAGAAAAAAACACGAAGAGAATGCAATGTTATGTGTATGCATTAATTATTTTCTTATTTCGTTAGGTTAGGTCTTCTGCTAATTCCCGTGGTAACTGCTCGGTCTTCTCCCCCTCAGGCAAAGTATTGCTTCAATCTGTCTACGTTGATCGGCTCGGTGAACTCGTTTCCTTCCAAGTCTGATAACCTCACTGCCCCATTTCCCATTACCTCCTGCACTATGTAAGGTCATTCCCAGTTAGGTCTGAATTTCCCTCTCGGATCTGTCGTCGACGGCCTCGACTGCTTAAGTACCAAATCACCCTTTCTGCCCGGGCTAGTCTCTTCTGATACAACTGCATGTGATACAAAGACTTCGTTCTCTTCTCATCCAATAGTGCTAACTGATCAAACCTCTGTGCGGCCCAATCATGTTCCGGTAATTCTGCCTATGTTAATACCCTCATAGACTGTATTTCCACTTCTACCGGCAATACTGCTTCCATTCCATAGACCAAAGAGTAAGGTGTGGCCCATGTTGCTGTTCTTACTGATGTTCTGTACCCCCACAAAGCATACGGTAATTTCTCGGCCCAATCTCTGTAATTTTCTGTCATCTTGGCTAAAATTGTCTTTATAGTCTTGTTGGCTGCCTCAACTGCCCCATTTGCCTACGGCCTGTACGGTGATGACTTGTGGTGGCCTATCCCGTACCTCTGTAACATTTCCTTCGTCTCTCCTTGAGACTGGACCCCGTTGTCTGTCACTACATGATGCGGCATACCATACTGACAAATGAGGTTCCGAGCTATAAACTTTACCATCTGCTTTGCTGTAACATTACGGAATGATTCGGCTTCCACCCACTTCGAGAAGTAATCTACTGCCACTACTATGAAGCGATGCCCATTTGATGCATTCGGTCGAATTTCCCCAATCATATCAATCCTTCATGCTGAGAAAGGCCACGGCTCTGACAACCCGTGCAACTCTGTGTGCGGTAAATGATTCAAATTACCGTGTGTTTGACAGTCATGACAGTGCTTTACCATTTTCGCGCAATCTGTTTCCATGGTTGACCAATAAAAACCTTGTCTCACTATCTTGCGGGACAGATTCAACCCGTTCATGTGCGGACCACATACCCCGGCGTGTATTTCTTCCATTACATGTTGAGCTTCTTCTTTCTCTCAAACACTTCAACTGAATACCGTTTGCTTGCCTCTTGTACAGTTCCTCTTTCAAGTCACATATTGGGAAGCTAACTTCTGGATGGCTATTCTGTCTTTTCTGCCTGCCCCTTCCGGGAGTTCACCATGTTCCAGATACCTCTGAATGTCATAATACCAAGGTTTACCGTCGTCGACCTCAACTTCCAGAATTCTTTCTATCTCATAAACAGGTTTGCTTGCTGTTGTCAGTATCAACGGTCTCATCACTAACTTTTCTGGATTTTCCCAAGTCGCTGCAAGTGTAGCCAATGCATCTGCCATCTGATTCTCTTCTCTCGGTAAGTGCTGAAACTTACACTCGGGGATAACCTGTGCCAACTTTCTGAGGTGAAAAAGGTAAGGCTTCAACCGTTCTTCTTTCAATTCCCATTCTCCTCGCATCTGCTGGACTACCAACATAGAATCTCCGTAGACTTCCACACTCCCGCCGCCTTCAAGGCGCTCAATGCTCAATGCTCAAACCAAAAGCACATGCTTCATACTCGGCCATGTTATTATCACTCTGAATGTCAACCTCTTGGCTAAAAGCAAAGTCTCTCCCTCGGGGGTCACTATCACGATTCCAATTTCGGCTCCCTTGTAATTCACTGCTCCGTCAAAAAACATCTTCCATCTCTGAACTGTTATCGCTTGGATCTCTTCATCTGGAAATTCAAACTTATATTGATCCCCCTCAACAGGTTGCATTGCCAGAAACTCTGCTACTGCTCCCCCTTTGATCACTTTGGAGGTGAGATACTCAATGTCAAACTCTGTCAGCAATACCAACCATCTGCCCAATTTTCCCACTAGTGAAGGCACCGAATGAAGATACTTTAGAGGATTCTCCTTTGCCACTACCTGGATCTTGTATGACTGGAAGTAATGTCGCAACTTTCTGGAAGCCCATACCACTGCAAGACAGATCTTCTCAACCTCCTGATATCGAGCCTCATCATACGGGAGCATCTTCTTACTCATATAGTAAACGGCATGTTCTACCCCTGTCTCATCTGCCTGTACCATCATTGCCCCCAGTGCTTCTGATTCTATAGCCAAATACAGTATCAAAGGTCTGCCCGGTCTCGGAGGTTTCAATACAGGTGGCTTTACCAAGTACTCTCTGATTCTGTCGAAGGCTGTCTGACATTGTTCATTCCATCTCACTGGCTGATCTTTTCTCAACAGTTTGAAGATAGGCTCACATACCGATGTCAACTTGGCAATGAACCGACTGATGTACTGAATCTTCCCCAAGAATGCTCTGACTTCTTTTTCTGTCTTCGGTGCAGGCATTTCTGTGATTGCCTTGATCTTTTCGGAGTCTACCTCTATTCCGCCCATTCCCACTGTATGACCAAGCAATTTCCCTGATGTCACCCCAAACACACATTCTTAGGTTTAGCCGCAGGTTGTATCTGTCAACTCTCTGAAGAAACCTTTCCAGTGCTTCAATATGCCCAACCCTTGTCTCTGATTTCACCATCATGTCATCTACATACACCTCAATCTCTTTGTGCATCAAGTCATAGAAGTGTAGTGGTCATCCGCTGATAAGTAGCTCCCGCATTCTTAAGCCCAAACGGCATTACCTTGTAACAATAAGTACCCACTCGGTAACAAATGATGTCTTGTGTTTATCTTCCTCAGCCATGAGAACCTGATTGTAACCTGAAAACCCATCTGCAAATGAATACATAGCGGATAAAGCCGCACTATCAACCAAAACATCTATATGCGGCAGAGGAAAATCATCATTCGGACAAGCCTTGTTGAGATCTCTGTAGTCTACACACATTCTGACCTTCCCATCTTTCTTCGGCACCGGTACTATATTAGCCAACCACTCAGGATATTTTACTACTTCCAAGAACCCCACATCTATCTGTTTCTTAAATTCTTCTCTCTAACTTTCTCAGCCCATTCTGGTCTCATCCGTCGGAGTTTCTGTTTTACTGGCCTCATATTCGGATAGTTGGTATTGTGTGCTGGGCAATATTTCTGTCTACCCCAGGCATATCCTCATAGGACCAAGCAAATACTTTGGCATATCTGTCCAACACTTCTTTTAGTTTCTCTCCCTCTCTTCGGAGGTTACTTCACTTGCAATCAGAATTTCCTTGGGGTTCTCAAGTGTACCCAAGTTAAATGCAATAGTTCTGGCTGAACTGATGTCAAATATGCTTGATTCGTGTGGTGTGAATGGAAATGACTCAGACAAGTAAGCAAAAGAGATGTCTTTATTATTGGATAATGCGGAAGTACATTCAAACAAATCAGGAAGGTAAATGTCTTCATCATCTATAGACATTTCTTCATCTGCAATCAGATCTTCCTCAGGCTTTTCGTCCTCTCCCAGAGTCAGGCTCTCCAACTTCATCAGTTCCTCCTCCCAATTCTCTTCTTCTTTCTCCATAATTTCTTCAACTATCAGCTTCTCACCCAACATATCCTGGAAGATCTCAAACCCAGGTACCACAATTCCATTAACTTCCACAGGCTCAGGCTCCCCTTGATATCCTGAAGCTTTCACAAAACATTCCATCAGTTTCAGGCCCTTTTTCTTGACCTTTGGCTTTTCTTCATCAGATTTGTACCACAAACCCTTCCGAGTAGTATGTCCTCTGAAATCTGGAAATTTTGAACCTTTACCCGGCTCAAACTTCATTTTCTCCATAATCCTAGCCACCCTAGGATCCACCCACTCCTCAAAAGTAGCTGACACCTGAAACCTCGTAAAAGGTTGTATCTCCAAGGCAGCCACGGCATTATCTAACTCAGCACTGATGGTGACAACTTCTCCCTCATACGGGAACTTGATCATCTGATGCAAAGTGGAAGGCACGCCCCCAAGTTTGTGAAACCAAGGCCTTCCCAACAATAAGGCAAAAGTGGCTGGGATGTCCAGCACTGTGAACTCAACCTCATCTTCAATTGGCCCTACCTTGACCATAGCCACAAAATTACCATCAACTCCCCTTTTACTGTCATCATAAGCCTTAATAGTAATACTGGAGGGGTCCAAGTCTGTTTCTTTCATACCCAATCTTGCCAGAATTTTCAACGGGCACACATTGATGGACGAACCGTCATCCACCATCACACATGAAGTTCTCTTGCCCCTCACCTCGGCCCTGATAAATAGAGGCCTGTTATGATTTCTCCCCTCCGCCGGAGTTCATCCTCAGAAAAAGATATCTGCAAAGCTTCCTTCTGAACCGACCCAACAAACATTGCAGGGTTGGCGTCTTCGGTACCACAATCTTGCTCAAGGCCTCAACCATAGCCTGTCTATGCTCCCGAGATGCACATAACAGTTCCCAGATACTCACTTGTGCTCTAGTCTTCCTCAATTGCCTCAGCACTATATCCCCCTCAATATTTTCTGCAGTCTCAACCACTTCTCTACCATCTGTCAAAACTTACTTGCCCTTTTCCGCCATATCATTGTAGAAACGACCACTGCGCGTCATTCCCATTAGTTCTTCCTCATCACTGCTAGAGAAATCAAGCCAAAAGTTTTTCCCCTACTCAAACTCATCTTCACTAGTACTATCCCAGATTCCCAGGCAAAAGGCTTGAGGGTGAAAGGATTTCAGGACAAGGTCTTCTGGGAGGCCAGAATTGATCATATAGGCTGGTGGTGGTACGGCACGGTAGTTGGGTAAGGGGTTTCTGTGTGTGTCAGACTGTTCTGTTTCTGTGTCAGGTATTTTCTTGGAGTCTATCAGGTCTTGGATTTCAAGGCGGAGTCGGGTGCAATTGTCGGTGTCATGGCCCTTTTGTTGGTGAAAGTGACAGTAAAGGCTTAGGTTGTAATGTGGTGGTGAGGGATTGGGTAATGGTTTGGCTTCTAGGGGTGATAGAAGTCCTTGTCTCTTCAACTTCTCCAATACCTTGGACAAGGGCCTACCCAAGTTGGAGAATCTCCGGTTCGGATAGCGGCAATCTCAGCAGAAATGGGCTTTGTTCCAGATGTGCCCCCAATGGGCCTCCTGTTCAGACCATAGAATTTTCTATTCTCGGCCTCTTCTTCCTCAATATCCATGACAGTTTCCCTCAACTGCCGAAAGTCTGCAATCATGGAGGTCATCCTCCTCAACTTGCTGTAAATGGAGGGCTTGGTGCCCTTGATGATCATTTTAATCTGATCATTCTCCGAGGCCTAGTCTGCATCCTCAACAACTGACCCTTCCACCGGTCCACATACTCCTTAAAACTCTCCTCCGATTTCTGCTTAACATTCTCTAGATCACGGAGTGACAGATCGATCTCTAGGTCAGTGACATACTGCTTCAGGAAGCATCAGCTAACTCCCTCCAATCTTCTTTCACTTTCTTCTCCAAACTGTGGTACCATACCACGGGAGCTCCTTCAAGCGACATTCCAAACATTTTCTGCACTTGGCGCTGAGATAAGCCAACTGAACTCATGACTGATACTAACTGTCGGAGATGCACCCTTGGATCCCCATTCCCGTTAAACTTAGCCATATCAGGCATCTTGAACTGTGCCGGCAACTGTTCCTCGAAAGTCAGTGTGTCATAATCCAGCAAATCCTCATTTTTACCCCTCATCTTGTGGGTAACTAACTCAACCTGATCCCGGAGCTTCTGTAACTCTGCCTGAGACCCAGATGCTCTGCCTGCTGCATACTCTGCCATATCATCATCAAAAGCGGGGGTATCATCCCCCAATCTGTTCGGAGATTCCTCTTGCCTCACATCCCTGGAATTAACCCCGGCACGAGACCCAGCTATACCAGCCATAGCAGTAGTCAAAGCTTGCAACTGTTCAGTGACCTTGGAGAGACCGTTCTCTAACTGATCCATACGAGATACCTCATTATCGGATTCACTCATACTTGTTCTTTTAGTGAGTCTTGTCCCTTCTCTAACCCAAACGGTATCTATGATGTCTTTTAGAGACATAGACGGTGTTAACATGATATATGTATGCATGAGGTGCATGAGATGCATGTAACATATATAACATATTAAATCAATTAAAATTTTCAAACAAATCGACCCATTACCATTTTAGAATCTTTCGGGCTAATTGTCACAGGAGTGAACCCATCCCAGTTTAAATGGCCCAACGAGTTCACATCTTATGACAAGGAGCCCAACTAAATCCAAATGGTAATGTTCCGAACACAAGCACAAAGTGGCCCATCAACACTTAGAAGCCTTTGGCCCAATCATCATGAAATACGTTCTTGTCCTAGTTTAAATGGCCCAACAAGCCCATATCCTATGACAAATGGTCCAAATGGATCCAAACGACGATGTTCCCAAACACAAGCATAGAAGAAGGATAATGCAAACACAACGTAATAATTTCTACATAATGGCCCATCAACATTTCAGAAGCTTTGGGCCTAATAGTCATAAGGTACGAACTCGCCCCAGTTTAAATGGCCCAGCAAGTCCGCATTTCTGACAATAGTCCAACTGCATCCAAATGAGGATGGTCCACAAGCACATACTCAAGGAAATAATTGTTACTTTAGCCAACCCGGTCTATGGGTGGGTTATCAAGAGTATAGACAAAGGCTCTCACCGGCGAAGGATGGCCCACAACTAGGTCTCCCCACTCAAGAGTTCGAGCGACCAAGTGAGCGCACCCTTTTTATACACTAAGGTACGTGCCGATGAGTTATGGTGTGTGACGGACTGTCAAATGGATTTCCCGTTGTAGATTCCCCAGAGGGAAGGTGGAGCGAGGCTCACTTAAATACCCAAGCCTCTTAGGCTCTTATCGCTTGGTGTCAGGAATAAACAACGAGTCCTCCAAATTAGTCCATCACAATAGGCTACGAGTAGATGGCTATCTAGGTGCCTTCACAGCTTTTCCTTCTAGAAAGGTAGTGAATGAAGGAAGACACCAAACCATTACCTAGCCTCAAAATGCCTTTGATTAAACCCTCACTTTATCCACTTTAGACACGGTCAATTAAAACATAAATCCAAACATCACAAGACAATATTTCGGGGCCGATTCTTTATCCTCAGTGGAGTCGCCAGACTGTGGGACACAGGAATCTGGACGACGCATGTTGTCCCGGGCTCGCGGCCCGATCGGGAGTACGGAGTAGCCATGGGGGACTAAACTGGAGAATAATGGAGTCGCCACCGGTGTGAACCGGGAAAATGAGATTTAAGGCCGCACTCACCCCTCGCAAGGGAAGATCTCAAACCGTTGGGTTCGGAATGGTCCCTTACTTATGCCACTTGTAATGAAAGGATTTATGTAATAATTTAATCAGGCTTAAGTAGCACTTATTTCCAAGAGCATCATGCTTCTAAATTCACATGTACAAAATAAAAATTACACCTAAGTTTACATATATTTCATATCTAAGATTGCATGCTTGAAAGTACATCAAAGGAGCAACAAACATACAACTTCACTGGCATATTATATTCAAGAAAACACAAGCACACATACTAACCACACGAGCACACATGTGAGCACCTTCTCAAGTGGTACGTGGAATTGTATCCCAAGTACAGACCGTACTACCGTCCATTCGGAATCGGCTACGGAATTTATATATGGGTTTCCATCCGATATACCACAAGAAATAATACTCAAATGTTATCATGACATAGGCATATGAATTGTAATACATTAAACACATTGTATTCATACATGTGGGGATAGCTACTAGGAAAACTATGTATGAAATCTGATGAAAATGACTCAGTTCAGTGGGTGCGTGTTCGCGTAGCGTTTGAAAACGCGTTCGAACGGTAAACAGAAGGTTCACGTTCGTATAGCGTTCGAGAATGCGTTCGAACGGAACCAGACCTGATACATGATAAGATTAAGAAAGTGCGTGTGCGTTCGCGTAGCGTTCGAGAATGCGTTCGAACGGAACCAGACCTGATGCATGATGAGACTAAGGAAGTGCGTGTGCGTTCGCGTAGCGTTCGAGAATGCGTTCGAACGGTAAACAGAAGGTTCGCGTTCGTGTAGCGTTCGAGAACGCGTTCGAACGGAACCAGACCTGATGCATGCAACACAAAGAATAAAGACAACAATGTCAAGTTCAGTATGTCCGATCAAACGTATCTTACATCCAACTGAACACACATCAACCGGCGCGGCAAAGCATCGTGGTAAAGGGCTTTAACCCCTCCCCATAGGGGATCTTTAATTCCACTTACTAAGCTCATGTGCTCGATTGAATCATGCATACAAAGAATTAAAAGCAATAATATCAAACGTAGTATTCCCGATTGAACGTATCTTGCATTCAACTGAACACACATCAACCGGCGCGGCGAAGCATCGTGGTAAAGGGATTTAACCCCTCCCCATAGGGGATCTTTCATTCCACTTACTAAGCCCATGCGCTCGATTGAATCATACGTAAATAAGCAACATGCAGAATTCAAGTGACGAACAATAAATAAATAAATCAAAGCAACATGAAACAAAAGAAGGTGATGTTCACTCAAGCGGTACGTGGAGTTGTATCCCAAGTACAGACCGCACTACCGTCCATTCGGATTCGGCTACGGAATTTACGTATGGGTTTCCATCCTATATACCACAAGAGACGACACTCTTTCATTCATCCAATACCCACAACATGCATCATACACACACAAGATTCAACAAATAATTAAAATACAGTCAAAATAAATAACAAAAATCGAATAAAGATAAGTGTGGAAAGTACCCTCAGGTCTAACCTTTTAAGTCGTCTTCGGACTTACATTTCGCGGAGATCGGAAGGGGTAAAAGCTCCTTATTCTTCCGGTTCACTGGTTCAGCGTCTTAGCTCACTGTTTTGCTGCTTTGTTCGCCGTCTGGTCTCCGTTCTACTGTTATTCGGTCTCCGTTCTGCTGTTGTTCGGTCTCTGCTTTGCTACTCACTGTTCAGGTCACCTGTTTTGACGTTTCGACGAACTGTTTCGAGTGTTTTTCGTGGTTTTTTAGTGTAGTTTGGTGTGGTTATTTCAAGGGTTATAAGTGCAGTTTATGTTACTGTTTTAAGGGATTTTAGGGACTGTTTTGGGTTGTTGTCCAGGCGTGTTTCAAGGGGTGTTTGGGTTGTGTTTGGGCTGCTGTTTGGAGGTATATTTTTGGTGATGGAGGGTTGCTGTATGGGGGAGATTTTCGGTTATGGAGTGGAGGAGATGAAGGGAATTGTTTATGTTCTTCTTGTTGCTATTGCCGTGAGTGGCTAAGGCTCTTTGTGTTGTGATTTTTGTGTGAGTTATCTGTATGAGCTAGAGGATGCATGTCTTGGTTAGGGGTTGTTTATATAGAGAATGGCTAGGGCTCTACCTTGTCTCACAATGAAGGGATTTTGGCATTAAAGAGAGATATGATTTGGTGTTAGACAGGGAAAGCAAGGGATTTGATGGGGGACAAAATTTGTTTGGATTAGGAAGTCAACATCTTTAATTTGTTATGATTGATTTTAATTAGGCATGACATCTTTTTAATTTAGTATGTGATTTGTCTTAATTAGGTATGATTATATTATGTTTTATTTAATTGGTAAATGGTTTAATTATTTTATTTAATATTTAATTTAATTTCCCATGTGTTTTAAATGTGTTTTATTAATTGGGATGTGTTTTATGGGCTTTGGGGGGCTAATTGGGCTGGGGTGCGAGGCTAGCAGCAAAACCAGAAACACCGACGCCGTTCGAACGCCCATTCGAACGCTACATGAACGTTCGCAATCTGCCTGACGTTCGAACGAAGTAACGAACGCAGCACTAACAAAGACAGTGAACTTGTGAAATGAACTTGATGACGTACTTATTCTGAATTTCCCCTTCCGACCTCCGTTTCCCGCAATATCCTTAGCTAAAAAGGTAGTGCCTCCAACTGAGACTCATCATCGGGTTTCACATGCGAAAATGAAATGCCTACAATATGCACTACTATAGCCTCGGAAAATTTGATAAGCATATTATGTTGCCTTAGGGTCGATCACAACACTTTATTAAAATAGAGACATTCTCAATTAATAAATTTTTTCAAAATATCTCATATTTTCAAAATTTATTAATAACCGATTTTTGGTCTAAATATAATTAACACTTTTAACTATATTTATATGAGTGTAACCCACCGTTTTGGATCCTTAAAAAATTAACTCATAATAACCACCTTAGGGTAAGTTAATTATGAAATACATTTTATAAATCCTATCGTAAGAAGTACAACCTTGATATTAACCTAAGCAAACACTTTCCTTAGGGAGGATGAAACTAAAGTCATCACGAAGCCCCACTTAGATTTCACGATGTTACACTAACGGTGGAGACCAAATGATGTTTTGACAAACTACCCGCTCTCACTCATTATTTTAAGTTTAGTGATTTTATATGTAAAACATCTAATGTTTTGAAAATTTAGCGGAAAAAGACCAAGAAATCAATATTAAAGGTCTTTAATTACCAAATTAATTGTTTCATAATAAAATTACCCGCTTTACTAATAAAACTTAAATTCATTATGAAACATCTAAATTATTCATGATAAACAATTTATTATAAATACTTAGAACTAAATTTTGTGACATTACAAATTTTAACGATTTAAAATTAATTCACAAATTTTATTTAATCGACTAATCGATAAAATTCTAAAATAGTTTTTAATCAAATTATAAACCATTTACTATCATAAATAAATTTATGAAAATGCACATGTATGTATGGCATGTTATAATGCAAGAGTAGGTATTGTGCTAATTCTATATGTCATTTAAATATGCATGAGAATAAACATTTTATAATTCACACAAAATAAATAAATTGAATATTAACCGGGTTGACAATTTGGGTATTTCTAAAATTACAACCAAACAAAATAAAATTACATTAATCTCAAAACTGGAAAAAATATAATACAATTCCCAAGTGACTTTCACAATATATTTTTTTTATTATTATCATCATCATGCTGCCGCACAGTGGGCAGTCTCACTGCCCCACTGTATGGCAGGCTGCTGCTTGTTGCAGCAGTCTCCTGCTGCACATATGTGCAGCAGCGAGGCTGCTGCTTGTTGCAGCAGTCTTCTGCTGCACATTTGTGCAGCACCAAGACTGCTGCTCGTGCAGCAGTGCATTGTGCAGCAGTCTCACAGCCGCACGGTGCAGTAATAATAATAAAAATTGGGGAAAATAATTATATTTTGTGTAAAAATTGTCTTCGTCCATTGTCTCTTTTTGGCTTGATCTTCATCTGGAACAATTACAATTAATTTACAATTACAAAAAGAAATACCCATTTAATTTTGGGTTTACATATCCAATATATAAAATAAAAAATTAAAATCCTAACCCAAGGTCAACCATACAATTAACGATAATATACATACATTCACCATCATATGATAATTCATAAAAAAATGCATAACCTACTCTTTTACATACATATTAAAATGATTTACAATAAATCATTCTTATTAATATACTAGAATAAATACGACCGCTCATGATACCATTTGTTGGTTTTCATAATTCATGCGCAGCGGAAATTGTGTTGGGTACCAGGAAAAAAAATTTAATTTTTACATGAACAATCAAAACCGGATCCGTATTTTCTAGTATATTAATAATAAAATATTTAGAACTCAAGTAAGAAATATACCTGCAGATCTGGATATCTTTGTAAATCGATTCTTTGAACCACGATCTTCCTCGTCTTATCTCCTCACCTCAAACGGCACGTGTGGGCGTGAAAATAAATGCGAAGAACACTCTAATTTGTGAAGGATTCGTGTACTCAGCACATGAGACGAATCTTGGATGCTATTTTCCTTTTGATTTTCTTAAAACCAAAACAAAGAAAAACTTAAGAAAAATAAATGAAAACTTTTTGCTTTCTTATTTTTCCAGCAGCCTTGCCTTTTATTTTGTTGTTGTTCTATTGATTTTTAAATCAAAGAATGTCAACCTCTTGATCAAAAATCTTGCTCACGTTTTCTTTTTTGTTTTATAAAGAGGATTTTGTTTCTTTTTTATAAACTTTTTGATCAAATCAAATTTATCAAAACAAATCCATTTAAGGATTTAATTTTAATTTTCAAAAAATCAAAATAAAATCCTTCAATATTTATCTCATAATTTATCAAAGATAATTCATTAAAATAAATTATCAAAATTTGAACTTTTGAAATATTATCTTTTTAAATTAAAATTTAATTAATCAAATTAATTAAATATTAATTTTCATAAATTAATAAATAGATACGTTATCTATTAATAAATGTATTATGACAAAATTTGTCATAATTTCCAAACAAGAGCTTTATGGAATAATTAGAGTGTAAAATAATTCATAATTATTTTAAATAATTCCCAACTATTTTTCTTCGTAATTATAATCGTTCGAACAGTGATAGAAGACGACGAGGGGACCGATGGAACTATAATTCTAAGCTCCAATAATCTCGTCGATTAATTATAAACTCTTTTATTAATCAAACAAAATTATTAATTCTGGAGTAACTCCACTAAATACCCTGAATTGCACTCTCAGAATTATAGAATTAATTACTCAAAGTATTCGTCCATTGATATAGTCATTACCTATGCAATGATCCTCCATAACAGATTCGTAAAGGAGCTAGGTATAAAATATATGTTAACCTCTCCAGTTACATCTTTATCCTTGACTTCCATTAGTTCTCAAGTGAACAATTAATTCATAACTTTTATGAATTTGCGCGCTAATTGTTCAGGTCCTGAACTAACAAACAAGAGAATCTTATGAACGGATTTCATTATATCAAGTTAGCATTCTCAGCTATTCATTCAACTCATTCCCAAAATACAAGGTTTACGGAATGTAATTAATACAAAACCATACCGAGTAAATTAAAGAATAAATTAATATGATATAGGAGTCTGCTAAATATAATGAATAAGATCATCACATATATGACCATCATTATGACAAAATTGATGTTCTTTATTTAACGGAAATTATTAGAGCATTTCAATTTTATCTGGTCCTGTCCAATATAATCTTATTATATAAAACACATTCATTTCTATGTCTCTACATAATATAGTCTGGATATAACTATACCTTCATAATGGAATGAACTGTATTTATGACTTTGGATTTGAAGATTCCCAACATCAAATCATAGTAATGGAAAAATTTTGATTATTACTCTTTAAATTTTATCCATGCATATATGTATGTAACATTTTACATATACATATATGTTTAATTTAAAACTACATAAATAATCACGGAATTTTCATGAATTTTATAAAGCAAATCAAAATGCATACATGGAATAAAATAGAATTACAAATTTATTAATCAATCACGTTTCGAATACATTTGCTTGTCGGGCATACAAATCCCAACAGCTTCGTGTTGAATTACTTGCCTCCCAGTGATGACTTGCCAGACCTCGATCCTAGAAGCCTGCCTTGGGAGAGATTCTCAGCGGCTATTGATCTTATCACAGCTGTGCCAATTACTTCTTTCAGCTAAATTTCCTTTGTTGGAAAAAAGAAATTTTTTCATTTAATTTGATCTTCGTGTTATGCTGTGTGGAATATTTATTTTGGGATTATTCTCTTCCTTTTAAATTAAGTGCAACTTTAGGATTGCATTTGATGTTCCCACAGTTGATATGTAAAATTAAGATTCAATTATTCATAAATTTTTATTTTATAATTATCAATTATATTTTATAAAAAAAAAACATGACATAATTTGATAATAGGGCTTTGTTTGTTTGTTTTTTTTTTAATATTATTGACATTCTAATGATAAATAAGATAGATATATTTGCTTCCGTCTAGACTACAAATTAAATCTATCGAGTATAAATTCAAAAATTTACATATTTCTCTCGATAGAGTTCTACTCACACTTCTTAGAAGACATTTACCCATATATTTTTCACATCTATATATATTAGTGTGTGTCCCTGCCTACTGCATGGTGTTATAATTAAAATTTACATAGAGATTAAGATTTTGTTATTTAATTTATTTATAATAAAATGATTTTATTTTTTAATTAAATGTTTTGATTCTTTAATTTATTTGGTAGTTTTCATTTTCCATTAATAAATGATTTTATTCTTTAATTTATTTGGTAGTTTTCATTTTCCATTTTTATAGAGATTCTATAATGAAATGACTCTTTATCAGCCGTTAGATTATAATGAAATGATCTGAGCTGCCAATTAAGCCACATAAAGATAGCCTTTGGATGTATTATCTTTCTTAATCTTAACCATCTGTTACACTCTCTTTCCTCCCACACTATTGTGCTTTATAATATATATATATATATATATTTATCCATGTTTCTATAAAATAATCGAATTTTTTGTTTTTGAAAGCTCGCACACACTTAGTAATTATTAAGAGCATGAGCCTCACTAGACTACAAGTTCAATTAGTAGATATAGGCCTTTGTTGGCTAAATAGATCCAGTGGTAGTCCAAATTTCGCCTAGATGTGGTAAAAAAAACTTATACGGGTAAAGCCAAAATATTTTCTAAGCTAAAATTATTTTTAATCCAAGTATTATGTAATAAATAAATAAAAATTTGAACCTCAATTCTACAAGAGCACATGCATCTTCGGTTAGGGACACTTACAAATTTGATCCCCTTTGATTTCTAATTTGATTAATCTTGGCTTTTTGCCCCCTAAATTTTTATTAAAAATTAAAATAGAAGAGATCGCTCAGTTCACCGGTCTAAATGACTAAATCTCATGAAATGAATTCTATTGTGAAATAGAAAAAACATATGCTATTCATAGTCTCGTACCGTAAAAGGACGATAAACCCACAAAAATGGAATTTCACAAAAAATATGTTGATCATCTCTCTTCTTTCATTGATTTTTGAAGTTTAAGAGGTATATTTTCTTGACTTTTCTTCTTATAGTAATTCTTTCTCCTTTTTGGATTTATATATATACAATTAGTTTTTTCTTCTATACGTTTTTTGTTCACTGTTTTTGTAATTTTGGGTTTTCATTAACATGATCGTGAATGAAGGGTTCATGTATAAGTTGTTCAAGTTTTTGTTGAGTTGGGTTCATAGCTTCTCTGACAAAGAACAAAAACTTTATTACTCTCTGATTTTTGGTACAATGATTCGGAGGTTAATGCTCTATAGATATTGAGTTATTGACCAACGGATAAATGCATGAAATCAGGAATATGAATCAACTAAATTCAGGAATATGCAGCAATTAAATCCTAAATAAGTGCCTGACATGCAAATAAACTTGACTTGGTAAATAAATGTAACAGATCACTCTAGAGAGACTAGAGATCTCTTAAGGACTAGGATAACATAATAACTCAAATAAAAAAATTAATTTCCAACAATCTCTCCCTTAAATTGAAAATTTCCAAATATTAGTTTAAAGAATGTAGGCTGCAATGCACTGTCCCTTAAACCGGACCTTTTAAAGTGCAAACACCAAGCCGTTTCTTGAGCTTCTGAAATGCAACCAGTTTGAGAGGCTTTGTAAATATATCAGCAACTTGATTTTTCACTTCTGTAGTAGATGAGATCAATGGCTCCTTCCTTTGTGATGCCCCTTCAGAAATGAAACTCCACATCTATATATTTGCATCTTCCATGTAGAACCTGATTTCTGGAGAGCTTTATTGCTGAACTACTGTCACAATAAATTGTAGTGACTCCATCTTGCTTGAAATATAGATTGTCAAGAAATTTCCTCAACCAAAGCCTGACAAGCACAACCTGTTACAGCTACTATATCAAGCTCCTTACAATTTTTTTATAAAGCATGCTGTCAATCTTATTTCCTTCAGGATCTCTATCAAGCTTTAGACCCATTTCCGTTGGCGTAATTTTTCATTCGAAACCTCTCTAAGATTTCTTGAACATAATTCTTTTGAGAAATAAAAATGCCAACAGGACTTTGCACCACTTCTATTCCAAGAAAATAACGCATCATTCCTAAATCAGACATGTCAAATTCAAGCATTATGGACTGCTTAAATTTTTCCAACATGACACTATCATTTCTGATGAAAATCATACCATCCACATATAAGCAAAAAATAAAAATTTTCCTTAATTATCTCCAGTTTTTATAATAGTGTACGCTCATATGGATATTTTTGAAAACCCTAATTAGAAAAATAAGCACCTGTACAACTATATCAAGTTCTTGGAGCTTGTTTTAATTCATATAATGTATTTTTTAATTTATACAACTTATGCTCATCTCCAAACTTCATATAACCATGAGGTTGACCAACAAATACTTGTTCTTTTAAGTCGTCATGTAAGAATGCCGATTTTACGTCCAATTAGAATATAGGCCATTAATTTTATACAATTAATGCAATCACCAATCTAATTGTGTCATATCTAGCAATCAAAGCAAAAACTTCTTCATAATCGTTGCCAAACTCTTGCTTATAGCCTTTAACAACTAAGAGTGCCTTATATTTATCAATTTCACCATTCTCTTTCAATTCAATCTTGCAATCCCACTTCACACCAATGGTCTTTTATCCTTTTGGAAGCTCCATCAAAAGTGTTATTTCTTTCAATTACAGCAATTTCCTCATCCATAATCTTTTACCATTTTGACTCTTTAACAGCATCTTCGAAAGCTACTGGATCACAATATGAAAAAAAGACCAAATGCGTGAGTGGATCCTCCGATTGATCAATCCCAGTTGTCTCATAATCAGTCATCCATGCAGGTCTTCTTCTGTTGGAGTTATACGCGGCGAAAGCATGGTTCGGGCAAAATCATAATTTTTAAATTTTCAAATTTACCAAATAAATTATTCAATATCTATATGAATAATTCAATTATATTTCACCTAAATATTTCGATATCAAAGAATGACATAATTAATTTAGAAAATACCGTGAAACTATTACAAAAATATTTTTCCATAAAATAGCATAAAAACACGTTTTCGATCGAACCAACCAACCAATACCACACGGGGCTGCTCAGGTCAGCCCCAATAGTACTTGACCATTTCATATGTGCCCGAACAGGGACAAATTCACTGTTTGGATAGCCGTTATCCAGTTAGCTCAAAAGTTATCCGGTAACGCTGTTTTTCATCGTTTTCGAGTACTTTCAATCTGAATACGTATGAGCCTGCGTTTCTGATTACGCAGTAAAATCCGACTAGACTTCCTATAAGTCTGGTCGGACATCGCTTAATTTCGACCTGCTAAATAAAATTTTGGCCAGAGCTTTACGAGTTCAGGCCAGTGACATATGCCAAAACTATATTCCTTTGGTTATGTTATTATTTCTCATTTGTGTGGCTGTATGCGATATAATTTGTTCGTGTGTGATTTATGCATTATAAGACATGTTGATATTCCTTTAGGTCTGGATATTATACTGGCATCAGAAAGTGACCAATCTGAACCCAAACGGGTTTAAGGTCAAATCTTGTGAGGGGTGTAGTGCAGTCTTAATTAATTCCCAGTATCTTATATTGGGTGGCGACTCTTTTATTTTCTTGTTAGTCCCCTGTGGGCTAATCCGAACTCTCTATAAGCTGCGAGCTCAATAGTGTCGTGGTTGTCGACATCATAGGCATAGAGGTAAACCATGCTTCATTTCTACAGATGGATACTCCACTAGGGATAGATAATCGGCTCCAAAAAAATACCTTGTAGTATCCATGACAAGACTGAGGTGAATCATATTTTTATTATTTTGCATATCCTTTTTAACTCGATGGCATTGTATATCGTGAAGTCGCTCTCACTCAAGGCGGTGGATCTCTATGTAATGATACCCATCACTCGTTGGAACGTACCCTTGAGGTATAAAAAAAGCGCTTTCATTGGTTGTTCGAACCCTTAGGTAAGGAGACTTAATTATGGACAACATTTCGCCAATGAGAGCCTAAGCTGTTAATAAGCCCACATGTGAGCCAATAATTATTTTTCCATAGGAATAAACCTTCTTATTACATATGTATGGGCCCTAACCGTTTGAAGTAGATTGACCCTCTTACCATGGGACGTAAACTTGTTGGGCCTTTTCAACTGAGATAAGTTTGTACTTCAAGATAATTGGGCCAATTACTTTAAAATGTCTATGGGCCAACTTGTATGACAACCTTATTAGGCATAAAGTATTTAGTAAATGTTTAAATGCACTAAAGCAAAATGTACGCCTTGATTTGGCTCACGTGAAAGTTCCTAAATATTTCCTAGCTCATCCCCAAATGACCATGATCATCGAAGTTCTGGTTCATCATTTTTAAACTATGGCACAATCCATATATTAGGCATAGTCATTTTGTAAATGAGCTGCCTTTGTCTCTTAACGATGGAGAAGAACCAAAGTAGCCAAGTTTTACCCTTCTAGCGTATCAGAGAGCGAGCTCGTGTACCCCATGTTGGTGCGCAAGTTGAGCCAAACCTAATCATATATTGACTTACCGCGTGTGTTTGAGAGATAAAGTTGGAATGATGTATGCTGAGTGAACAATATTGGGGATATGCCCTAGAACCAATCATGTCATATGGTTCAAGGGTATTATCTTTATGTAAATATAATCTTATGATTAGTTGTAAATTAGTTTACGAATTAATATAAAAGTAATCTTATAACATTTTACATATATTTAGTTGTTATCACATAGTTTATGGAAAAATATGATCATGTGATGTATTGTATGTCGAGACTCTGTCTATAATAGGTTGTAGATATGAGTACAGAGGTTTGATTTAAATACATCTGAATTTGTTCCTGGTTGAGGTGATATCATCAAGGATGATCACATCACATGACTGTATGTTTTTTATGCTACCATTGATTAATACTTGATACTGATATTTTGGTGACGAGTCTCACGTCACAAAAGTATGAACATGGGTAATACGTTTGAGAAACATGTTACTGAAAGTGACCAAACGTGACAAATCACATGAATGATTATCTGCAGTCAATGATTCATCATACATCCGTACTAGTGTACTATTAGTTATTTGAACCGAGAAGTCACGGCTATCGTCTGCATTGAGACACGTCATTCACATTTGTATATTGCACTGAGTTCATCACGTCTGGTGAAAGAAGCTTGCTGGCAATGTATTCTTAATGTATGAGGACATGTGATCGTCGAGATGAAATCTGCTGGCTCAGATACTTGAGCTTGAGATCATATATGAAAATATCATACACGAGGATTAAGTCTTCGGTTGGAGCATGTATCTTCCGTAAAATTGATTTTCGAATAAGTACGTCTCATATATGATTGATTTCCTTATCCTATGATCGATTTATGGGCTTGACGACTTCATGGTTCTCACTCGATCGGGATTCGATGGCATATGGGCTTTACTACATGTAAATACAACAATATGGGTTTATCTGATATTTTATTCTTCATGTCTGGGGGTAATGACACCTTGCTAGAGGTCACTCATAATCATTCACTACTACAATAATAGGAATAGCCAACACTTTAAAAGAAATCGGTTTACCAATTAACCGATTTGGTAAGTAAAAGATATCGGTTTTATTTTAAACCGTTTTCTTTTGCAATAGAATTTAAATCACTTTTAAATTCAATCAGTTTAACAATGGTTTTAATTTATAAACGATGTCTTTATCTAGTAAGAAATAAATCACATATTAATAAATGTTGTCTTTACCTAATATGAAAGAAATCCCATAAATAAAAACAGTTGTCTTTAAATCTAATAGGAAAGAGATCACATATTAAAATATTTTCTTTTAAAAGAAAATGGCAATATGATCTCTACTTTTCTCTCACTCGTCTCATTCTCCTGTGTGTCTAATCTGGTTTTTTGGATCTGGTTTTAATCTTTCTTTGTCTCTCCTCTGATTTCTCTCCCCTTTTCCGTTTGGATATGACTTTGACCTCTCTTTCCTTTGGTGTGCTTTGTTCTCTGCCCTCGTTTTTCCCCTCTCACCCTCGTCTCACCCCCTTTACCTCGCCTCACTTTCCCCTATGTTCTTCGATGTTGGTCTCTAGCTTGCCGGATTTGAGGCCGCACCAACCTGTTGTGGATGTCGTCAGAGTTGTTTGCCGTGAGCCCTCCTTAGCCCTTATACTCATTGATGCCCCTCTGTTGCTGGACCCTTCTTCTGATCTCTCCGGTTTTTCTTCAGGTCTGGTATGCTCTCTTGTTTCGTATGGCGGTGCGATGGGTCCGACGGTTCTTCCCGTTGAGCACCATTGCTCTTCGACATGTGTTTTGGCTTGTTGTCCTATCGATCCAGTGTCGGGTCCCTCTGCTCTTGGACCGGCATCCTTTCTGATTCCATGTGGTACCTCTGCTGGGTCGAGTCTTGCTCTTGTATCTAGGTCCACCGACTATTTTGTCCCTGGTGAGAACGATAGCTTGTGTGGTGGTGATGATGTGGGGCCTGTTTTGTCTCTCGGTTGTGATGAAAAGGGTGTGTTCGCTTGCGACAATAGTTTGAGTGTAGTTGTCGGCGTCGATGTGGGGCTGGTTGAAACTCCTATTTTCGGGAATGAAGGGATTGTATTGTCATCTTTATCTAGTGTTTCTTTCGATGTAAATATGTCCGATAATTCTCCTTTTACTTCTCCAACTGCCGTGTGTCTGAATGCTCTAGATGTTGTTGTTGGTGGCTCTTTTGTGGGTAAGGAATTGTTGCCCGGGGAGGGTGTGATTTTGGTGTTATTGATGGCAATTGTGGTGTTGCTATTGTTGGTGGTTTTGAGGTAGTAGCAGGGCCTGTGAATGCTTCTGTTGTTAGTCCTTCTGCAATGATATTGAATGCTCAAGGTGTCGCTGTTACTCATAATATCGTGGGGAAGTTTGGGGTAGGAGGTAGTATTAGTATTAAAGCTGGTAGGGCAACCACTATTTTTTCCAACGCTCTCTGTTTGGGGTAGGATTTTGTACAATCTCATGAGGCAGAGCAACTTAACAGATAAGTTTGCGTTTGTAGAAACCACCACTTAACTTCATATGGAAGAGCACGTGCTAAACCATATTTTTTTGGCTCCTTTCAATCAATCGTAAGTGTTAATTTTATCATTGCTTAACTTTAATATTGATGTGCTAAATTGCAATGAACAAAATCATTTATTACTTAATATTAATTGATAGGTTCCATTGAGTGTTAGTCATTTTGGATCCTGATAATAACATTGCATATTTCTTGGATCCAATTCGAGAAGAAGTTTGTCGTGATATTAAGGATATTGTCAATAAGTAAGTCTTGTAATTATTTTTTTATTTTTATTTTTATTTTTTAAAACAATAAGGGAAATATTTGTGTTATATTTCCTTGGCATATGTTAGTTCCATTTTTATTGGCAATTTCCGTAACAAAACAAGTTCAATTGAGTTGTAATGAGTCTTGAAGATCTCGGAGCAATTGGACAAGTATTTGGACAACATGAGATAGAGATTTCAGAACGATGTTTACTCTTTTACATATTCCAGAAGGGTTAGAGCTCCAATTGACATGAAGTTAGTTGCATTGGAAAGTAGACTCGAAGATGATCATGTACATATAAAGAACTCATGATTTGGCCAAGAGACGAGAACGTTACAAGCGTTTTAAATTACACCTGAAAACTAGTCCGCGACCGCGTTCGTGTGGCGTTCGTAATTGAGTTCGAACATTTTCGAGGCAGAAACTTTGCATTTGAGTTGCGTTTGAAGTGCGTTCGAACGTCCCTGTGTCAGTAGGTTATCTTAGATACACTTTTAAGCCAAAATAACACTAGGAAACCCTTTTCCTTTGCCCTACATATATAAACAAACATTGAGCCACCTTCCCCAATGGTTGAAACACATTTTCCTTGAGCTAAAATCTCTCAAAGCTTTCAACCTTCTTGATTCCACCATTGAAGACTTTTTCATCTCCTTGTCTTCTTCATTAATGTGAGATTCAATCTTTAATAAACCTTCAACACAACTTAACCCAAAATTCCTAATCCTTTAGAGTTCTTTAGGAGAAAGTTTGGTAGTCGGAGTTCCGACATCATTGGTGATACAATCTACTCAGAGATTTCAGAGGTTCTGATGAAAACCGTGGGTCGCGAGTTTGAGGAGTTGCCTTGAGTTCTTGCAGTATTGAGGTACTTGTGTCAGTGGAGTTGCCACCATAGGTTTTGACCATCGCTGTAAGTTTTTCTCTATATAGTGGATTCGGGTGGTAGCCTATACCCGGAGTGGTTTTTTTCTCGCAAGAGTTTTCAACTTCGTCACCAAAATTATTGTGTTGATTTTGTGTGATTGATTTAATTTGTTGCTTTAATTTATTATTATTTTTTTATATTTGCAGCATAATTAATTGTTGGATATTATGGTTGTCTGTTACTTTATCCATAGTAGCAATAATCAGGACTTGTCTTGTTTATAGCGTTAAATTCCGCATAGGGTCAAAACCCAGGCTAATCGTGAATTTTCAATTGGTATCAGAGACTGAACTCGATCTTTGACCCATTAGCTATGGACGTAGTCAACCCTTAAATTGTCCGCCATTTTTTAATGAGAATAAACTTCTTGGGTATCAAAAGCCCAAAACTATAGCGATGAAGATCGCGAAGGAAGTTGCTCATGGTCCGTCTAGTGATGATGATAATACCCTCACGGATCATAATTTGGCCTTGTTTGCTAAAAAGTTTAAGAAATTTCTTAAGCTTAAGAAGAGTGGACATAACAGTAATAGGGATATGGAGGATAGGCCCAGAGAGAGTAGGCAGAGCAACAGTGAGTCTAGAGAGGATAGAGGTAGTAGATCCCGTAGTATCCAGTGCCATGAATGTGAATGATATGGGCACGTTAGATCTGAGTGTCCCACATACCTTAGGGCTAAAGGCAAGAAAGTCATGGCAGCATCCCTTAGTGATTCTGAAGGTGATGATTCTCCTAAAGGTAATTATATGGCCTTTACTGCTAGTGTTTCCGATGAGAGAGAGAATGTTGTTAATGATGTAGATTATGATGTCTCTCTCGATGAGTTAGTTGATGAGGAAAGTCTTCAAGTAGCTTATTTAGAACTGTTTAATGAGAGTCTAGCTATTAAGAAGACTAATATTGAGGTGAATAAAAGGCTTAAACTAGTTGAGCTAAAAAAGAATGAAGCTTAAGCCAAATTTGAGCAAAGCCTTTTGATGGTTGATGACCTAGAGGAGAGGAATAGAGGCCTAGTTGATAGGGTTCAAATCTTAGAGACTGAACTTGAAGATACTAGAACTCAGTTGTCTGCATTTTCTAGTGGGAATAAAAAGGTGGACCGTATATTAGGTATTGTTGAGCCTAATTGTGATAAGGCTTCTTCGTCTAGAGCTGTGCCTGCCTCACCTAAACGTGACTTAGGTAAAAACCTATTATTTGTAGTCATGTGATCCCTCTTCTTGTTCCTCGTCATGTTTCCCAACCTCAATCTAGAGGTGTTGTGGGTAAACCTCGCTCTCATTCGAGGTTTGTGCATGTGTGCCACCACTGTGGCAAGGCTGGACATATTAGGTGACCGGCGTAATCACACACGTTAAACGCAAGCGCACGTATCGTTCAAGTAGTATAAAAAGATATCGATCCCACGAGGACTTATTACCTATTCTATTAATTTTATGAGGTTAAGTGATTACTGATATCTAACAAGTTGTTTGATTAAAATGACGATGATTCTAAATTTAAAACAAGTAAAAGAATTGAGAGTAGATTAATGAGAATTAAAACTATCTAGGGTTGTGAATTCTCCAATACTTATTAAATGATGAAGTAGTTAAATCATAGTTGGGTAAAATATTGAGTTATTAATCTGGAATACTAAATTATGTAAAAGCCTCTTTCGAACGATCATTTACAAATACCTAGAATAATCAAATTGAACCATATGTCTATGTCAATTAAATTACCTAGATTCATTAAGATTGAATTCCAATTATGATTACCCCCGCCCAACAGGTATATTCCTATCCTGTAAGGAAATCTATTAAAGGTTTATCTATCCTTAAAGAAGATCGTGGGTTGTTAAGTCTGTGGTCTTTAACTTAAAATCTCTATGTCTAGTTCATTTTAAGTTTTATTTAGTCAATTTTATTAATGGCCAGTTAATAAAAAGCATTAAGATTAAGACTCAATAAATAACTCTTTTATATTACCCAAATTATAATCTAACCCTTATAACCCGTGATATTGAATTTCATCACAACCCTAGATACTAACTTAGTTATGACACATAGCTAGGGCTAGTAAAATAAAATACATAAAGTAAAAAATGCCGAAAGTAAAATTGTGGTAAAGTAGAAATGCAATGAAATGAAATGCTAAGGTAAAAGGAATTAACTTTTACTAATTACTATTTAGATATCTCCCATTATATATATATAAACTTGTGATAATTTTCCAACCAGCCATAAAGGCGGTAATATTTGTTAATAAACCAGCCATAAAGGCGGAACAACAATATACCAGCCATAAAGGCGGAACAACAATATACAGCCATAAAGGCGGAATAGAAATTTTAATAACCAACCGACCATTATGGCGGTATCCTCATTAAGTCAAATTTTAAATAGATTATATATTATATTTAGGGAGATTAATCTAAAAAGCAATAGTAAAAGAATTACCTTATTACCTTAGCATAGAGAAGTTACCTTCTCATAGTAATAGTAAAAACCGAAAAAGTTTAAGAAAGAAATTACTATTACTATTAAAAAGTAATTACAAAACTTGAATTAAAGAACTAGAGAGAGAAACTCTCAATTTAGAACTAAGAAGTGAGAGAGAATGGTACAATGAATTATGAAAATTCGATCTCTATTTATAGGCTCGGATAAGGGTCCGGCGTCGCGACGCCCAAATTGCACTAGCGTCGCGACGCTGGGTACAGTACGACACGTGTCACGCGCTGGTTGGTTGGCTCAGAATCTTATCCGATGACGTGGCACTGTTCATGACGTCATTGCTTGCGTCACTTTGATGATGTGGAAGGCGACGTGGCGACACGTGGGGCGGCGCCGTCGACGAATGAGATGTTGACACGTGTCGCTCTGTGATTGGCTGATGATGACGTGGCATGTTGACTCGGTTGCTTACTGACGTGGCTGCTGATGTGGCATGACACATGGATCGTTGACTCGGTTGACCGGATGACGTGGCTACACGTAGGATGACACGTGGCACACGTGCGATGATGACTGTCGGCACCGTAGGATGTTGACACGTGGCACGGCGCATTTTAGCATCTCCGTTGTGATGGTGACACGTGGCATGGCGCACGTTAGCAAAGTCAAACTTCTCAAATTCTGATTTGTTGACCAGGCGCATGTTAGCAATTCGGCGCACACTGGGCGTCGCGACGCGCAAGGCTTCAGCGTTGCGACGCTGAAATGACGATTTTGCCCTTTTTGTCCAATTTTGTCCATTTTGCCCCAAAACACCTCCAGAATGTCCTGAAACTTTATTTATCTGCAAAATAACACAAAATACATCAAAACGTTCATAAAACTCAAGAACTATACAAAATATTAGGTTAAATGAGTGGGAAATAGTGATAGAAATACCACTCATCACACCCCCAACCTAACATTTTGCTAGTCCTCGAGCAAAATAAAAAATAAAATAACATAAAATAACATTTAACTAAGCCACTTTCGTAGGGATCACGGTTGCATTTAGCATATGCAACAAGCCTTTAAACCCCTAGGTGTCCCTAGTGGACGAGTTGTAGTCTCGTGAAGGTTTTGATACCCACAAACATTTTATAAAAGTAAAAAGGTAGTGAAACTAATGCACACAAAAGCAAAAAGACAAGCGAAAAGAGAATAAAGATGTTAGTGACTAATCAGGTGAAATTTCTAATCCAAGTTACTAGATGTTTTGTTTCACTTTTGAATTACTGAATAAGTAAATTCTCCGATTATTTTTACCATTCTTCATATACACAGTCAACATAATATTAAACAACTCATTTTTGCCCACAACGTCATAAGTGCAGTTGATAAGAGAGTAATATTTTTGTCCTAAAGTTCTATCAGATTTCACATCTTTTTATAGTAATGGAATAATTTTTCTCATTTTTCTGATTTTTTCTTTGTTTTTTTCTCTATTTTTTATTTATATACAATATCTTCCATCTATGTAGCGAGCTTTAGGTCGGTGACTCCCAAACCATTGGCTTTAGGGCATCAGGTGTTAAGACACCCCTACGGACTTAATTACTCAGACTTCAGATAATATACATATATATAAATTTTTCATCATTTTTGATCCATGTAACGAGTTTTGGGCCAATGACTCCCAAACCAGTTGGTTTTAGGGCACTAGGTATTAAAATACCCTTACAGACTTAATAACTCGGATCTCAGATTTTTTTTTTTTTTATTCCATCACTATTTTTTAGATGTTTCCTCCAAATGAACTAGAGTACTGGATATTACAAACTTTTCAATTTTAGCTTATGTCTGTATGTTACCATGTATGTTGATAATATCTACTAACTAAGTATATGAAGATTCATTTTAGTCAGTTTTATGGAGAATTTACAGATTTAATAATTCAAAAGTGAATAAACAAAAATTAACTTGTTTTGAATTAGGTTTGAGAATACGTCTCAGGAGTGGAATTCCTTACACAGCTATTTCTTACCAATTTCATCTTTTTAGTCAACATAACAACAAAACATTTCTACTGGTCATATAACTATAATTTACATTTTTTTTAAAGGCTCTCGCTGACGAAGGATTGTTCACAACTAGGACTCCCCACTCAAGGGTTCAAGCGACCAAGTGAACGCACATTTTTTATACCTTGTGGTACGTGCCAACGAATTTATGGTGTGTGACTAACTGTCGAATAGACTTCCCGTTGTAGATTCCCCAGAGGGAAGGTGGAGCGAGGCTCACTTAAATACCCAAGCCCCTTAGGCTCTTATCGCTTGTTGTCAGGAATAAACAACGAGTCCTCCAAACTAGTCTATCACAACACACTACAAGTGAATGATTATCTAGGTGCCTTCACAGCTTTTCCTTATAAAAAGGTAGTGTAGTGAGTGAAGACACACCAAATCATCACCTATCTTTAAATATGCCCTTTGTTTTTATTAATTTTTTAATTTTTTTTGTATTTTTCGAAAAATTTTGGACTAAAACTAAAAACATAATACAAACAAGTACTATTAACTATTCCTCACCCCCAAACCTAAATGAGACATTGTCCCCAATGTCTTAAAAAGTAGAAGAAGAGTTTAGAAGATAGTACCTGATTAGTTGAAATTCTACAGGAAATTAAAGGTTAAGATCCAGATTAATTCGACGCTTCTTACCACGATCGTCCTCGGACCATTTTATCTTTGAAATGATAGGATCAACTTTCGGTTCATAGGCTATGAGTTGGTCTATTAGATCCGGTGCAGTTCTGGCAGTAAAGAGGAGTTCTTTCATAGGCTTTGACACGAACCCATTTCTCCGAGCATCATCAAGAAACACACAAAGAAAATCGTAAAACCCATCAACGTTGTACAGCCCAATTGGTTTCTGGTGTATGTTCAGGTTCGCCCAAGATAGTACAATAAAAATTTCCTCCAATGTACCCAAGCCACCTGGCAAAGCAATAAAAACATCAGAATGGTTAATCATTTCTACCAGTCGTTCAGACATACCTGGCACAATTAGTTCTCTCCTTTTGTTTTTAGTTCAATAAGATTTGCCTCTGCCAATGGTTTTGGGACGATTCCCAAAACGTGACTGCCTCCTTCCTGTACAGCCTTTGAAACGATCCCCATAAGTCCAAGATTACCTCCGCCATATATTAAGTGCATATTCCTTGCTGCTAAGACTCGACCCAATTCCTGTGCTGCTTCTATGTATTGTGGTTTAGTACCAACAGTACTACCGCAAAACACACAAATATTTTCAATTCGTCTTCTTGAAGTGGCTTCCATTTTTTTTACTATGGATGTCTTCAAAAGTGCAATGATGAGTTGAATTTATAGTACCTGAAAAGGGTGAATAAAATAATAGCACAAGTATCTTCCGAAGGACGATTAGTAGCAAAATAATAAAATAGATCGTGATAGTCAACAAGATTTGGATCCTGTCGGAGAAAACAATAAAACAAATCAATTACTAGAAAAAGACAAAGAGATATAATATGTACAAGAAAAGTAACGGCTTGATTGACATCTATGCGTCAGGAACAAGCTTCCCATCCAATTTTCTTATAAATTGGCAAACAGGGTCTTTTTGAGTCAGATTCCCTAGACTTAATTGTTGTCTTTCTTTTTGGAATTGTGTGTGTAATTGTGAATGGCTATATGAACATATCCACTGGGATGCGTCTCAAGAGTCGAAGAAATATCATCTAAAGACTCCTTACTCAAGCCATCCCTAATGAATTTAATTTTATCTTCACGATTATCAGACACCATTCCTAAAGAACGACAACGAGTATTGCAATTCCAACGCGCACATTTGTAACAAACGCCTATTTGCTTAGCTCTACGTTTCTTTGCATAGGTGCTTCTTCCAAAACCAGGTAAATAAGAACTACAAGTCTCAGAAAACTCACCTGCTAGACGGATACGTGCTTCGATTACCCAACAAATATCAGTAGGAATACCTTTGATCATTAGTAGTCTCATTCGTTCCAAGCGAGCTTTGTAAACTTTCATCAGAGATTTTTGAGGGAGAGAAGGAAATTGCTTGTGAAGACTTGCGAGAGCTTCTTCCATCTTGAAATGTCTTAAACTGAAAAAACTAAACACACAAAATTAAATTATACCAAATCACAATTTATACAAAAATTGCATGGGTTGCCTCCCTGCGAGCGCTAAGTTTTAAGTCGTCAGCTAGACGTGACTGCCTGAACTTTATGCTGGATCTGAAAGTGTGACACTTTTTTTTTGTCGTTCCAACGGTTCTCCCCAATAGTGCTTGACACGTTGACTGTTAACTTTGAATGTGTTGTTGGTGTTGGGATCCAGTAACTCAATAGCTCCATATGGTAAAACCTGAGTGATCACAAATGGACCTGACCACCTTGATTTCAACTTTCCAGGGAAAAGTTTCAACCTTGAATTGTATAACAACACCTGTTGCCTTGGTTTCAACTGCCTGTGCACTATTTTTAGGTCATGCCATTTCTTGGTCTTTTCCTTGTACAATTTGGCATTCTCATAAGCTTGTAGGCGAAATTCCTCCAATTCATTGAGTTGGTAAAGTCTTTTCTTTCCTGCAGCTTGTGGATCAAAATTCAACTTCTTTAGTGCCCAGTATGCCTTGTGTTCAAACTCAACTGGCAGATGGCATGCTTTCCCAAACACCAATCGATATGGGGACATACCAATGGGTGTCTTGTAAGCTGTACGGTAGGCCCATAATGCATCATCCAGTTTTGTAGACCAGTCCCTCCTTGTTGATCCAACGGTTCTTTCCAAGATTCTTTTGATTTCTCTGTTTGAAACTTCAACTTGGCCATTTGATTGTGGATGATAAGCTGTAGCAATCTTGTGAGTAACTCCGTATTTAAATAAAAGTGCATCAAAATACCTGTTGCAGAAATGTGAGCCACCATCACTGATAATTGCCCGAGGTGTTCCGAATCGAGTAAAAATATTCTTTTTCATGAATTTGATCACCACTTTTGAATCATTGGATGGTAGTGCAATTGCTTCAACCCATTTTGAAACGTAATCTACAGCAACCAAAATGTAGAGGTTTCCGAATGATGGAACAAAGGGTCCCATGAAATCAATTCCCCATACATCAAATAACTCCACTTCTAGAATATTTTGCAATGGTCCTTCATTTCTCCTTGAAATATTTCCCATTCTCTGACATCTGTCACATTGAAGAACAAATAAATGAGCATCTTTAAAAAGAGTGGGCCAGAATAAACCTGATTGAAGGACTTTGGCTGCAGTTTTATTTCCACTGAAGTGTCCGCCGTATGGTGATGAATGACAGTGCAGCAAAACATTGTTGACCTCTTCCTGTGGAACACATCGTCTCTCAGTAATTGATCAGCACATCGTTTGAATAGGTACGGCTCATCCCAAACATAATGTTTGACTTCTTTGAAGAATTTCTTCCGTTGTTGAGTTGTCCATTCTAACGGCCATTTTCCTGATACAATGTAATTAACATAATCAGCATACCAAGGTATTTCCTGCTGTTTTATGGTAAATAGCTGTTCATCTGGAAAAGTTTCTTTGATTAATAGGTCTTTGCCAGTTATTTCTCCATTTTCAAGCCTTGATAGATGATCTGCCACTTGGTTTTCTGTTCCTTTCCTGTCTCTGATCTCCACATCGAATTCTTGCAGAAGAAGTATCCAACGGATCAATCTAGGTTTGGCATCTTTCTTCGAGATCAGGTATTTGATTGCTGAATGATCTGTGTAGACCACCACTTTGGGACCCAACAGATAAGAGCGGAATTTGTCAAAAGCGAACACAACTGCAAGTAACTCCTTTTCAGTGGTTGTGTAGTTAAGTTGAGCTTCATTCAAAGTTCTGCTGGAGTAGTAAATGGTGTAGAATATCTTTGCCTTGCGTTGTCCCAAAACTGCACCTACAGCAAAATCACTAGCATCACACATTACCTCAAATGGAAGGGTCCAGTCTGGTGCTACTATGATGGGGGCAGAGACCAGCTTCTGTTTTAAGATCTCAAAAGCTTCCTGGCATTCATTGGTGAAGTTGAAAGGTACATCTTTTTCCAGAAGATTGCAAAGAGGTTTTGAAATTTTGGAAAAATCTTTGATAAATCTCCGGTAAAATCCTGCATGTCCAAGAAAACTCCGAATTCCTTTGACTGATGTTGGTGGAGGTAGTTTTTCAATTGTCTCAATCTTTGCTTTGTCTACCTCGATTCCCTTTTGTGAGATCCGGTGTCCAAGAACTATGCCTTCTTGCACCATAAAGTGGCATTTCTCCCAGTTGAGTATCAGGTTAGTATCTTCACATCTTTGTAATACCTGTTCAAGATTTAACAAACAATGATCAAAAGAATCTCCAAACACAGAAAAGTCATCCATGAAAACCTCCATACTCTGCTCCAGCATGTCTGAGAAGATAGCCATCATACAACGCTGAAATGTGGCTGGGGCATTACATAATCCAAATGGCATCCTGCGGAAAGCAAAAGTACCATAGGGACATGTAAATGTGGTTTTCTCTTGATCTTCTGGGGCGATGGCAATCTGATTGTATCCTGAATATCCATCCAGAAAGCAGTAGAACTCATGTCCTGCCAATTTGTCCAGCATCTGATCAATGAATGGCAGCGGAAAATGATCCTTCCTTGTGGCTTTGTTAGCTTCCTATAGTCCATACATACTCTCCATCCAGTCACCGTTCTTGTTGGGATTAGCTCATTCTTTTCATTGGTAACTACAGTAATTCCTCCTTTCTTCGGTACACACTGCATAGGACTTACCCAACTGCTGTCTGAGATAGGATAGATGATGCCAGCATCCAACCATTTGATGATTTCTTTCTTCACAACTTCCTTCATGATTGGATTGAGTCTCCGTTGATGTTCTACTGTGGGTTTGTACTCATCGTTCATCAGGATCTTGTGCATGCAGAATGATGGACTAATGCCTCGAATGTCTGCTATAGTCCAGCCAATGGCTTTCTTGTGCTCTCGTAACACCCTCAATAACTTTTCTTCTGCTCCAATGTTAGAGAAGATGAAATAATAACAGGTAATTCAGAAAATTTTCCAAGAAATGCATACCTGAGATGACTTGGAAGTAACTTCAGCTCCAACTGTGGTGGTTCTTCAATCGAAGGCTTGATCCGATCTTTCATTGGTAGTTCCAAACTTTCAATTGGTTGTGTTATTTTGAAACGAAATGGCTTGTCAAGATAGTTGATATATTCCAGAATTTCAGCATCAAACTCAGTTTCAGTTATGTTGGTTATGCAAGCTTCAAGTTTATCTGTAGGAACTGTATTAGTATCATGAATGATACTTTCAACAACATCAATTCTGAAACATTCTTCCTCTTTTTCTTCACTTGGAAATTTCATGGCTTTGAAAACATTGAAGGTAACTTCTTGGTCCTGAACTTTCATGGTTAGTTCTCCTTTTTGTACATCAATCACAGTTCGTCCTGTTGCTAAGAATGGTCTCCCAATGATGATTGGCACATCTTTGTCTTCATCCATGTCAAGGATAATGAAGTCTGCTGGAAGAATGAGTTTATCAACTTTGACTAGCACATCTTCAACTACTCCTCTTGGAAATGCAAGTGTTCGATCAGCAAGTTGCAATGAAACTGAAGTAGGCATTGCTTCTCCACTTTGCAGTTTTCTGTAAATAGAAAAAGGCATTAAATTAACACTTGCACCTAAATCACATAAAGCCTTACCGAAGTTATGTTCTCCAATGATGCAAGGAATGGTGAAACTTCCAGGATCCTTCAACTTTGGGGGAAGTTTTCTCTGAATGATGGCGCTGCATTCTTCTGATAATGCTACTGTCTCATAATCTCCCAATCTCCGTTTTCGTGAAAGAATATCTTTCATGAATTTAGTATAGCTGGGCATTTGTTCCAAAGCTTCTGCAAAAGGGATGTTGATGTGCAGCTTTTTGAAAACCTCCAAGATTCGAGCAAAATGCTTGTCCAGTTTACTTTTCTGAAGGCGTTGAGGAAAAGGTGGAGGTGGAGTGATATGTTCTTTTTCTTTTGCTTCTTTTTCCTTCATCTGTTGTTCAGCTTCTTTTGGAAATTCCTCAGCAGCTGTTTTGGCTCCAACATTTTTGTTGATTTCAGTACCACTTTTTAACATGATGGCATTACACTGCTCATTTCCCATGTTCCTTGGATTTGGTTCTGTGTTGCTGGGAAGATTACCTGGTGGTCTGTAACTCTGAGCATTGGCCAGTTGTTCGATCTGATTCTCCAGTGCTTTGATGGAAGCTGATTGGCTCTGAATCATGGCTTCATATCTTTTTAATTGAGCTAACATCTCTGCCATCACTGGTTCATTTGTCTGCTCCTGGCCTTTATTCTGTTGCTGGAATCCAGGTGGTGGATAGTTCTTTTGCTGTTGGCCTGAATTGTTACTCCATGAAAAATTAGGATGATTCCTCCACCCAGGGTTGTAGGTGTTGGAATATGGATTGTTCCCCTGCCTGTTGAAATTGTTGACATAATTCACCGTTTCTTCATGTTGATTTGATTCTGGTGCTCCTGAACTTGTGGATCCAATGGTAAGAGTCTCCATGAATTTGCATATCTGATCCAGCTTGGTGTTGACTGCTGTATTAGCTCCAACCTCATATATTCCTGCAATTCTTTGAATCAAGCTTCTTTCAGTTGGCCACAAAGAGTTGTTGTTGGCCATTTCTTCGATTAGTTCCCAGGCTTGATCTTCTCCTTTTGCCATTAAAGCTCCTCCAGCAGCAGCATCAATTGTAGTTCTCATTATTCCAGAAAGTCCATTATAGAATGTTTGGACTTGAAGCCATTTTGGAATCTCATGGTGAGGACATTTCCTGAGCAAATCTTTGTACCTTTCCCAAGCTTCGTAGAGAGTTTCTGATTCTTGTTGTACAAAGGATGTGATGTCATTCCTCAACTTTCCAGTTCTGGCTGGTGGAAAGTACTTTGCAAGAAATTTGGTGGCTAAAGCGTTCCAAGTGGTGATGGAACCAGCTGGTAGTGAATGTAGCCAAGCTTTACCTCTGTCCTTCAAAGAGTATGGAAAAACACGAAGTCGCATTGCTTCTTCAGCTTCTCGGTTGTAATTGAAAGTACCGCAAACTTCCAGGAAGTTGCTGATGTGGGCATTAGGATCTTCAGTTGCATTCCCTCCAAACTGTACTGATTGTTGTATCATCTGAATGCAAGTTTTGATGTCACCTGCATTTGCTGGTAAGGGAGGAAGTACAATACATGAAATGAGTCTGTCAACCACCGGAATTGTTCTGTCTCGAATAGGAATTGGTGGTGCAACTTGCAAAGGTTCAGGTTCCATGTTAATAATTGCTTCTTGGCCTTGTCGCCTTTCTCTTCTCAATTGTCTGATGGTTCTTTCAATTTCTGGGTCAAGCGGTTGTAGTTCAAAGCTTCTGGTTCGTCTCATTAAGATTGTGATAACCTGAAACACAATAAAACGAAAGTAATAAGTAAAAAGGAAAAATTAGACACAAGTAACGTATCTAACCTTTAAACTAATAGTAAAAGATAAAGAAGTCCCCGGCAACGGCGCCAAAAACTTGACCGGCGTAATCACACACGTTAAACGCAAGCGCACGTATCGTTCAAGTAGTATAAAAAGATATCGATCCCACGAGGACTTATTACCTATTCTATTAATTTTATGAGGTTAAGTGATTACTGATATCTAACAAGTTGTTTGATTAAAATGACGATGATTCTAAATTTAAAACAAGTAAAAGAATTGAGAGTAGATTAATGAGAATTAAAACTATCTAGGGTTGTGAATTCTCCAATACTTATTAAATGATGAAGTAGTTAAATCATAGTTGGGTAAAATATTGAGTTATTAATCTGGAATACTAAATTATGTAAAAGCCTCTTTCGAACGATCATTTACAAATACCTAGAATAATCAAATTGAACCATATGTCTATGTCAATTAAATTACCTAGATTCATTAAGATTGAATTCCAATTATGATTACCCCCGCCCAACAGGTATATTCATATCCTGTAAGGAAATCTATTAAAGGTTTATCTATCCTTAAAGAAGATCGTGGGTTGTTAAGTCTGTGGTCTTTAACTTAAAATCTCTATGTCTAGTTCATTTTAAGTTTTATTTAGTCAATTTTATTAATGGCCAGTTAATAAAAAGCATTAAGATTAAGACTCAATAAATAACTCTTTTATATTACCCAAATTATAATCTAACCCTTATAACCCGTGATATTGAATTTCATCACAACCCTAGATACTAACTTAGTTATGACACATAGCTAGGGCTAGTAAAATAAAATACATAAAGTAAAAAATGCCGAAAGTAAAATTGTGGTAAAGTAGAAATGCAATGAAATGAAATGCTAAGGTAAAAGGAATTAACTTTTACTAATTACTATTTAGATATCTCCCATTATATAATATATAAACTTGTGATAATTTTCCAACCAGCCATAAAGGCGGTAATATTTGTTAATAAACCAGCCATAAAGGCGGAACAACAATATACCAGCCATAAAGGCGGAACAACAATATACCAGCCATAAAGGCGGAATAGAAATTTTAATAACCAACCGACCATTATGGCGGTATCCTCATTAAGTCAAATTTTAAATAGATTATATATTATATTTAGGGAGATTAATCTAAAAAGCAATAGTAAAAGAATTACCTTATTACCTTAGCATAGAGAAGTTACCTTCTCATAGTAATAGTAAAAACCGAAAAAGTTTAAGAAAGAAATTACTATTACTATTAAAAAGTAATTACAAAACTTGAATTTAAAGAACTAGAGAGAGAAACTCTCAATTTAGAACTAAGAAGTGAGAGAGAATGGTACAATGAATTATGAAAATTCGATCTCTATTTATAGGCTCGGATAAGGGTCCGGCGTCGCGACGCCCAAATTGCACTAGCGTCGCGACGCTGGGTACAGTACGACACGTGTCACGCGCTGGTTGGTTGGGTCAGAATCTTATCCGATGACGTGGCACTGTTCATGACGTCATTGCTTGCGTCACTTTGATGATGTGGAAGGCGACGTGGCGACACGTGGGGCGGCGGCCGTCGGACGAATGAGATGTTGACACGTGTCGCTCTGTGATTGGCTGATGATGACGTGGCATGTTGACTCGGTTGACTTGCTGACGTGGCTGCTGATGTGGCATGACACATGGATCGTTGACTCGGTTGACCGGATGACGTGGCTACACGTAGGATGACACGTGGCACACGTGGCGATGATGACTGTCGGCACCGTAGGATGTTGACACGTGGCACGGCGCATTTTAGCATCTCCGTTGTGATGGTGACACGTGGCACGGCGCACGTTAGCAAAGTCAAACTTCTCAAATTCTGATTTGTTGACCAGGCGCATGTTAGCAGATTCGGCGCACACTGGGCGTCGCGACGCGCAAGGCTTCAGCGTTGCGACGCTGAAATGACGATTTTGCCCTTTTTGTCCAATTTTGTCCATTTTGCCCCAAAACACCTCCAGAATGTCCTGAAACTTTATTTATCTGTAAAATAACACAAAATACATCAAAACGTTCATAAAACTCAAGAAACTATACAAAATATTAGGTTAAATGAGTGGGAAATAGTGATAGAAATACCACTCATCATTAGGCCTAAGTGCTTCATGTTGCACAAGCAAAAGAAGAGGCCTAAGAGTGTGTCGCCTAGATTTGATTCTTCAAATCTAGCTTCTCAAGTTTCTACACTAACTAAACAGACACAATTTCTTAGTGAGAAACTTTCTTTGTTGACTGGGAATTCTCAAGTGGATGAGGTTCCTAGAAAGGTTTGGGTGAGGAAGCAAGTTGACTTCCCATCTACTTCTGCATGTCCTGATGGACATGATGAGAGTGCACTTCGGAGTAACTCTTCTTAGAAGTTGCTTTTTATTTTCCCATTGCATGTGTGTGTGCGTGTGTTTTATGTTTTTGCACGTTTATTTTAATTTCACTGCATATGGGTGTGTGTGTTTTGTTTTTTATATATTCCTTGGTATATAGGATGGAAACCCGGACATAAATTTCATAGCCGATTCTGAATGGACGGTAGTATGATCTGTACTCGGGATATAACTCCACGTACTATTGGATTTTGACAAGTTGTTTTGTGTCTTTACTTTTTGTGTTTTAAAACTGAAAAATCAAAAAAAAAATTATATAAATTGAAAAAGACCAAAAATATTTTTTTGTGGCTTGTTAGAGTATGAATAGCATGTGCATGTGATCCTGGTATGTAGGATATATGGTTATGTATGTATAATATGCTTTTATTTTTCTTGATGCTCTATATGCATGTGTGTGTGTGATAAAAACTCTTGGTATATCTTGTGCTTGCAATTCACATACACGATTTTATTTTATCAAGGCTTGGTCGCATGTATGAGTTTTTGGAATGGCAATCTAATCTCTCTCATGCTTTGTTTGCTCAATAGTGTGACCTTTGACTAGTTGACTTTGTGTTATCCCTTTTTTGCAAAAGTAAAAAGAAATATATTTAAAAAAAAATGAGACTCAAGTGCAAAAGGGCCAATGTGGCCAAATTCAAAAGATAAGAGCAAAAATCCTTCACTCGAAAGAGTTGTTAAATATGAGCTCATGATATTTATGGGGTAAACAATATAGCATGCAACCAATGTTGCTTATTTTCAGGTCCTAGTGGTGTTGGGTTTAAACACCTATTTTGTGGACTTGGTTTGTTTAGAGATGGATTTCTTTGGCTGTGTCCAGCTCATAAAATAAGGCCTTAAGCCTTGATTTGTTGTGCACTTTATTTTTCACGCAAGTGCTTGATATACTTTAGTGTTTATGTCATATGCATAAGTGTTGTATTTAGCCACTTTTAAAATGATGCATATTGTTTCATGTCATAAACAGCTGAATACTGACTGGGTATCATTGTATCTGCTTGAAATGCTGTTTCAGTCAGTTTTGACATGATTTTTTATTTATCTCATTGTGTGCTTGTATATGATTCATATCATTACATATCATTTATTTTGAATATCATTGAGTGTTTATTTCCCATTTGATTATTTATTTACTAATTGAGTTAGCATGTTAGTGAGGGGGAGTAAGTCATGTTTGTTTATACTCTTGCATGCATTATCTCCTTTTTTTTTCCTGGTACCTTCATCCTTTGTCATTTCGTGATAAAAAATGGGAGAGTAGATTAAGGAGGAGTAGTAGTGTAGGATATCCTTTGATATCTCTGTTTTACGGGGAGTTTAGATTAAGGGGGAGAAGGATATCTACATGTACATGCATTAGTTTCATACTTGTTTTATTTTATACTTGATAATCTCAATGCTTTTCACAGTATATTGTTGATTGTGGATGTTTCAGGTAAGCATGTATGTTGTTGCGGTAGCATTATTTTGAAGACTACTTTGTTAGGTGTTAGATCGAGTCTTTATGTAATAAGTCACTATTTTGATGGTTGACAGTTGACTATTTTCTTTTTGGGTCTATTACCGTAGTCTTTGTATTAGGTAGTGTTTTGTCACGTAATGCCAAAGGGGGAGATTGTTAGTTTCATTTTTATTGGCAATGTCCGTAACAAAATAAGTTCAATTGAGTTGTAATGAGTCTTGAAAATCTCGGAGCAATTGGACAAGTATTTGGACAACATGAGATAGAGATTTCAGAACGACGTTTACTCTTTTGCATATTCCAGAAGAGTTAGAGCTCCAATTGACATGAGGTTAGTTACATTGGAAATTAGACTCGAAGACGATCGCGTACATATAAAGAACTCTGATTTGGCCAAGAGACGAGAAAGTTACAAGCGTTTTAAATTACACCTGAAAACTAGTCCGCGACCGCGTTCGTGTGGCGTTAGTAATTAAGTTCGAACATTTTCGAGGCAGAAATTTTGTGTTTGAGTTGCGTTTGAAGTGCGTTCGAATGTCCATGCGTCAATAGGTTATCTTAGACACGCTTTTAAGCTAAAATGATACTAGGAAACCCTTTTCTTTTGCCCTACATATATAAACAAACATTGAGCCACCTTCCCCAATGGTTGAAACATATTTTCCTTGAGCCAAAATCTCTCAAACCTTTCAACCTTCTTGATTCCACCATTGAAGACTTCTTCATCTCCTTGTATTCTTCATTAATGGTGAGATTCAATCTTTAATAAACCTTCAACACAACTTAACCCAAAATTCCTAATCCTTTAGAGTTCTTTAGGAGGAAGTTTGGTAGTCGGAGTTCCGGCGTCATTGGTGATACAATCTACTCATAGACTTCAGAGGTTCTGAAGAAAACTGTGGGTCGCGGGCTTGAGGAGTTTCCTTGAGTTCTTGCAGTATTGAGGTACTTGAGTCGGTGGAGTTGCCATCATAGGTCTTGACCATCGCTGTAAGTTTTTCTCTACATAGTGGATTCAGGTGGTAGCCTATACCCGGAGTGGATTTTATCTCGCAAGAGTTTTCCACTTCTTCACCAAAATTATTGTGTTGATTTTGTGTGATTGATTTAATTTGATGCTTTAATTTATTATTATTATTTTTATATTTGCAGCATAATTAATTGTTGGATATTGTGGTTGCCTGTTAATTTATCCATAGTAGCAGTAATCATTTGTCTTGTTTATTGCATTAAATTCCGCATAGGGTCAAAACCTAGGCTAATCGTGAATTTTCAGCATATTTCTTGCAGGGCATTAAAATGTTTGCAACTCAGAAACAAAGAATGTTACGGAAATTTATAGCTTGGAAGAGTGTTATGGTATACATATTTTAACTAAACTAATCTATTTTTTTGCATAAAATTATTAATATATTGAATTGGTTATAGTGTCCAAAACAACCTACAAACAAGGAATGTGGATATTATGTATTAAAGTATATGAGTGTGAGATTGTGCGTGTTAGCTGGCAAAAAAAAAAATTTAAATATTAAAAGTTTTGATTTTGAAGTTTATAAGTATGAGGCAAGAGACGCGTGAGCTGTAGAGCAAATGAAGAAAAACAAAGATAAAAAAAATGTTTTCCTTTTCTCTCTCCTTCCATTTCCCCTCACTCTCTCTCCCTCACTGCCAAACTTTGTAAGCGTCACCGCCGCGTCACCGCCGACCACCTTCAGCCACGCGCCGGACCACCGAGTAGCTGCCGACGTCAGCTTTCCAGAGCCGCCGAGATCGAGACCATCGGCCTTCGGACACTCCTCCACTCGCCGCTTGAAGGAAGCGACTCGCCGCTGGTTCTTCTGCAATTTCCAGCCGTCTCCGATCACTTTTGACGACCACCTCCGGCGAGTGAGTGTTTTTCAGACCGAGATCTTTCCAACGCCAGTGGTCACTTCCTGATCCGACATCGTTTGGGTTGTTTTCCGTTTTGTAATTACCGACAATTCGGGAATATTACTAGAATTTGAGATCCGACTGTTGGATCGGCGATCCGATCACATCAGATTGTTGCTCTCGATTATACGAGCGTTTTGATATATATATTCACCGTTGAAAGTATCTGATTGTGGGGTTCGCTTTTTGGTGGTGGGGCCCGCTTGCCTCGTTGAGCGTTTCAGCTAGTTCCGGAGCCATTCGTTGCTGTTTCTCTACTCAGCATAGACGTTTGGAAATATCGAGTTGATTGTCGTTATCGACTTGGCAATTTGAGCGACCGATTGAGATTCTTAGCGAGAATATAGGCATATTCGAGACTTTTGCGTGGATCGAGGTAAGTACACTCTGTGGTGATTCTCTTAACATAATTGTTTGATGATTGATGGTTGTTGTGAGAGTCGATATATATATATATATATATATATATATATATATATATATATATATATATATATTTTGATATATATTTTGTATATATTTACATATTTGTGAGATATTATATTGAGATATTAAAAGCATGATAAATATGAAATCATGATTGTTGAGATGAGATTGATGGATTGGATGCGAGATGTGATTGTATTGGATGATGTGTGTTGTTGTGTTATGCAGCCGGGTTTGTATAATAGTGGTCGGATTTGAGATGATGTGATGATACATCAGATGGTATGAGATTGATGAAAACCTTGGGAGTTGTGATGAGGTACTCTCCCATTGGTTTTTGATTTGGGGGTATACGGGGACTCCCCCATTGGTTATATTTCACTCACATTTTGCGAGTTGATATGGTTGGAAACCTTGGGAGTTGTGATGAGGTACTCTCCCATTGGTTTCAATCCCCTGTTATACTAAACCCGGATTAGCAACCATGTTTGATGGATGTTTGTATTGTTGTGGGATGATTGTATGAGATGATATTATAATATATGCTATTTTCATATATTATATTATATATATATCTACATATATATATAACCCTATTTTGTTGGTGAGGTCATGTTGAGAGAATGAGTGCTTACTTGCTGCGCTTTTTAAGCTCACTCTCCTCTTCCCCCAAACATTTCAGGTAGTTCGCGAGAATAGCAGGAGCAGTACCAGATTTGGATCCACGTGCCACAGTTGTATTTTCGGGTTGGTCCAGACATTCGAGTCGTCATTTGTATTTTTAAGTCTTGTGTTGTAAACCATAAAAGTTATGTATACTTTATGGGTTTGTAATTTGTGATGTATTATTTGTGTGTTTTAAATTGGTTGATTTGGCATATAGAATGCTTGAGCTGAAGAAGTTTACGAACCTCTTTCTAGGGTTGGGCCCGCTCTAGGGAGGGGGTCGTGACAGATTTGGTATCAGAGCTTAGGGTTATAGGTTCTATAGACACATTGCATTGGAGAGGGTATTAACGGGATAGTTTTATGTTTGTAGGAAAATGTCTGGACGTGGCCGTGGTACTGGTACTCAAAGCGGGAGAGGGTGAGCTCGACGAATTGTGAGGTTGTCGAGTATAGGTATTGAGAGACCCCATGCTCTGCCTGTAGATCCTGTACCGGATGTAGCTTCATCTGGTGTTCCACCGGTTTATGAGATTGGTGAAGGTTCTAGACCTATACCTCCAGTAGTTTCGGCAGCTGCCCCCACTGCTATTCCTGTAGCTGCACTTGATGATGTTCCTGGAACAATACCTAATGTGACCCATGTCGTTCATTCAGTTCCCCCGACAGCCTCGCATCTAGAAGATGTATTGGGAAGATTTATCGATGTAGTTGCACAGATGGTTACCAGAGGGCCATCAAGTAATGTACCTTTGAGCAGTAGTGGTAACACGAGTAAGCTGGATCAGTTTCTTAATTTGAGGCCCCCACAGTTTCATCACACGGCAGATCCCTTAGTTGCAGAAAAATGGAAGGATGATATTCAGCACATATTTAGTGTGTTGGATTTGACCGATCAAGAGAAGGTTAGATTTGCCGCTTTTATGATGAGGGTGTGAAACAGATGTGGTGGAAGCATACTGAGACTGTACTGATAGACAGATTGAGATCACCTGATTTCTGGAGAACTGATGGACCTGGAAGACCTCAGTATATCACATGGATATGTTCGAGGAAGCCTTCAATGAGAAGTACTTTCCGTATGCTTATCGTAGTGAGCAGCGTCGTCTGTTCGAGCACATGGTTCAGGGACCGACGGAGACAGTGATGGAGTATGAGAGGCAGATGTTTCTTTATCTCGTTACTATCCAGAATTGATACGACGTGAGGACGATAAGTGTGAGAAGTTCAAGGGTGGGCTGAGACAGCAGATTAGATCGAGGATTTCGATTTTGGGGAAACTGCCATACTCAGTATTGGTTGACAGAGCCATGATTGCGGAAAGTGACATCAAATTGAGAAAGAGAATAGAGCCGCCTTTCAAGAGAGCAGGAAGAGGGGCGAAATGAGGTTTCTGAAGGAGGACATGGTAGATCTAATAGTAGACAGTATCCTCCACAGCGGGTCACAGCGGGTTACCACCTAGAGGCGCACAGAGTGCCCCTTTCAGAGGACATTTTTCGTAGGGGTCAGACTGAGCAGGTTCAGAGTAGAGGCCCAGTACCATCCGTTGATCAGAGTGCTGTGAGTGTAGCATCTCGGCCTACTGGCCCTCGTCGGTGCTTTAACTGTGGTCAGGAGGGTCATCTCAGCATGCAATGTACCAGAGAAAAGAAGTGCTTTGAATGCCAACAACCTGGACATTTTGCTAGAGATTGCCCTACTAGTGGTGGATCTCGAGGAGCCGAGCCGACAGTGGGGACGTGGTAGAGGGATAGATTCCAGTGGTAGCCGTGGAAGAGGTTCGGGTTTTCCACAGAACAGAGGTAGAGGAACTTCGAGTGGACCATATGGTGGTAGAGGACAGACATCTCAGGCACATACTGCACCTGGTGTTGATAGAGGACGAGTCTTCGCCATGACAGAGCACGAGGCACAAGATGGTGGTGATACTGTATCAGGCACAGTACGAGTATCAGGTATACTTGTTCGAGCTTTATTTGATACGGGTTCTACGCATTCATTTATTTCTACTAGTTGTATTCCTTGTCTGAGTAGTGTACCGGAGACCAATAAGATTCCCTTGATTGTGAGTCTTCCTTCGGGGAAGGACATCAGGATAGATGCGGTATTTAGGGGATTGAGTGTTGAGATTGAGGCGAGACAACTACCAGTTATACTTTACCCGTTAGAAATGGAGGACTTCGGTTTGATTTTAGGGATGGATTGGTTAACTGCTCATGGAGCCGTTATTGATTGTAGCGACAAAGAAGTACGGTTTAAGTCAGATGATGGAGAGTTTAAGGTGGTCAGTGATTGTAATCGGGTTGTGGTACCCATCATTTCTGCCATGTCGGCTTGTAGGATGATTAGACAGGGGTGCATTGGCTTTTTAGCGAGTATCACTACGGTGGAAAAAGAGGAATCGATACAGATAGCAAATATTCCAGTTGTGAGTGAGTATCAGGATGTCTTTCCTGATGAGTTACCAGGTTTGCCACCTCGTAGAGATCTAGAATTCACTATAGATCTAATGCCTGGTACCACTCCTATTTCGGTGACTCCATATCGTTTGGCCCCAGCAGAAATGAAGGAGCTGAAGGAACAGTTGCAAGAGCTGTTGGATCGAGGATTTATTCGGCCTAGTGTTTCGCCTTGGGGAGCACCAGTATTGTTCGTAAAAAGAAGGATGGCACCTTAAGATTGTGTATTGATTATCGTCAGCTTAATAAGGTGACTATCAAAAATCGGTATCCGTTGCCCCGTATTGATGATTTATTTGACCAACTTCAGGGAGCTTCGGTGTTTTCAAAAATTGATCTTCGGTCGGGGTATCATCAAATGAGGATTCGGGATACAGATATTCCTAAGACTGCATTTCGAACTAGATACGGGCATTACGAATTTTTAGTCATGCCGTTTGGACTTACTAATGCACCTGCAGCATTCATGGATTTGATGAATAGAGTGTTCCAGCCGTATCTAGATAAATTTGTTGTAGTGTTTATTGATGACATCCTTGTGTATTCACCTTCTCAGATCGATCATGAGCAACATCTTCGGTTGATACTTGAGATTTTGAGGAGAGAACAACTTTATGCCAAGTTCTCTAAATGTGAATTTTGGCTGGATAGAGTGGTATTTCTGGGACACATCATCTCAGGAGAAGGTATTTATGTTGATCCACAAAAGGTTGAAGCAGTTCTGAGATGGGAGAGACCGAGAACGGTGACAGAGATTCGAAGTTTCCTGGGTTTAGCAGGCTACTACCGTCGATTTATTCAAGATTTCTCTATTATTGCTGCTCCGATGACTCAGCTGACAAGGAAGAAGATACCGTTCGTGTGGACTGATGATTGTGAGAAGAGCTTCCAAACTCTGAAGGAGAAATTAACTACTGCACCAGTACTTACTTTACCTTCCGGACTGGATGAATATGTTGTTTATACTGATGCATCACATCAAGGGTTAGGATGTGTACTGATGCAACATGGAAAAGTGATCGCTTATGCCTCGAGACAATTGAAGACCCATGAGAAGAATTATCCTACTCATGATTTGGAGATGGCAGCGATTGTTCATGCTCTAAAGATTTGGAGGCATTACTTATATGGTGCCAAATGTGAGATTTTTACTGATCATAAGAGTTTGAAATACCTTCCCACTCAAAAGGAGTTGAATTTGAGACAGAGACGTTGGATGGAATTCCTTAGTGACTACGATTGCACTATTAATTACCATCCAGGGAAGGCAATGTTGTTGCTGATGCCCTTAGTAGGAAAAATGTGGGTAAATTACAGTTCTTAAGAGTCAGACAGAAGATGTTCGAGGAGTTAGCGGAGTTACGATTGACCTTTGGGATATCCGTCAGAGCAGGCCTTCTTGCCCATATGAAGGTCCGACCTACATTGCTAGATAGACTTAAAACAGCCCAGAGTGAGGATGATCAGTGTGGGAAATGGAGAGCAGAGATTCCTAAGGGGGAGAATTCTAATTTCAGGATGAGTTCGGAGGATGTATTACTTTTGGGTGATAGAGTTGTGGTACCACATTCGGGATCGCTCAAACAGGAAATCTTGGATGAGGCCCACGATGCTCCTTATAATATGCATCCTGGGAGTACCAAGATGTATCAAAATCTGAAGAAGACTTATTGGTGGCCGGGAATGAAGAGAGATATTTCAGAGTTTGTATCTCGATGTTTGGTTTGTCAGCAAGTTAAAGCAGAGCATCAACATCCAGCCGGGCTACTCCAGCCTCTACCTATACCCGAGTGGCCATGGGAAAATATTGCGATGGACTTTGTAGTAGGGCTGCCGAGGACACAGAAGGGTTATGACGCAATTTGGGTGATAGTGGATCGATTGTCTAAGTCTGCCCATTTTCTACCGATTCGAGTTACATGGGGACCAGAGAGACTAGCAGAATTGTATGTGGAGCAGATTGTGCGATTACATGGAGTACCGGCATCGATTGTATCAGATAGAGATGCCAGATTTACTTCTCGTTTTTTGCGGGGTTTCCAGAAGTCTATGGGATCAAAATTTCTATGAGCACAGCATTTCACCCTCAGACTGACGGGCAGTCAGAGCGGACTATTCAGACATTGGAGGACCTACTGAGATCGTGTGTTTTGACCTTTGCTGGAGGATGGGATGGTCACCTTCATTTGATAGAATTTGCCTACAACAACAGCTTTCAGGCAAGTATCGGTATGGCTCCATTTGAGGCATTGTATGGGAGGAGGTGCAGAACCCCTGTTTGTTGGGGTGAGGTTGGAGATAGACAAATTCATGGCTCAGAATTGATAGATATGACGTCAGAAAGAATCAGACTGATTCGATCTAGGCTGTTAGAGGTGCAGAGTCGACAGAAGAGTTATGCTGACCGTAGAAGGAAAGACCTTGAGTTCCAAGTGGGGGATAAAGTCTTTTTGAAAGTCTCTCCTTGGAAGGGAATTTTGAGATTTGGCCGAAAGGGAAAGTTAGCACCCCGCTATATTGGTCCTTACGAGATATTGGAGAGAGTGGGCAAGGTGGCTTATCGTCTGACATTACCACCGGAGTTGGAAAGGATTCACAATGTATTTCATGTGTCGATGCTGAAAAAGTACGTACCAGATCCTACTCACATCCTAGAGAACCAACCAGTCGAGTTGAGTGAGAATATGACTTATGAAGAAAAGCCTGTGAAGATTGTAGAACGGAAGGTCCAAGAGTTGAGATCCAGACAGATTCCCCTTGTAAAGGTCTTGTGGACTAATCATCATATTCAAGAGGCAACTTGGGAATTGGAAAAAGATATGAAGGAGAAATATCCAGATTTATTTGAGGATTGAGAAATTTCGAGGACGAAATTTTTGTAAGGTGGGTAGATTGTGAGATTGTGCGTGTTAGCTGGCAAAAAAAAATATTAAAATATTAAAAGTTTTGATTTTGAAGTTTATAAGTATGAGGCAAGGGACGCGTGAGATGTAGAGCAAACGAAGAAAAACAAAGATAAAAAAAATGTTTTCCTTTTCTCTCTCCTTCATTTTCCCCTCACTCTCTCTCCCTCACTGCCAAACTTTGTAAGCGTTGCCGCCGCATCACCGCCGACCACCTTCAGCCACGCGCCGGACCACCGAGTAGCTGCCGACGTCAGCTTTCCAGAGCCGCCGAGATCGAGACCATCGGCCTCCGGACGCTCCTCCACGCGCCGCTTGAAGGGAGCGACTCGCCGCTGGTTCTTCTGCAATTTTCGGCCGTCTCCGGTCACTTTTGACGACCACCTCCGGCGAGTGAGTGTTTTTCATACCGAGATCTTTCCAACGCCAGTGGTCACTTCCTGATCCGACATCGTTTGGGTTGTTTTCCGTTTTGTAATTACCGGCAATTCGGGAATATTACTAGAATTTGAGATCCGACCGTTGGATCGGCGATCCGATCGCATCAGATTGTTGCTCTCGATTATACGAGCGTTTTGATATATATATTCACCGTTGAAAGTATCTGATTGTGGGGTCCGCTTTTTGGTGGTGGGGCCCGATCTTCGTTGTGGGGCCCGCTTGCCTCGTTGAGCGTTTCAGCTAGTTCCGGAGCCGTTCGTTGCTGTTTCTCTACTCAGCATAGACGTTTGGAAATATCGAGTTGATTGTCGTTATCGACTTGGCAATTTGAGCGACCGATTGAGATTCTTAGCGAGAATATAGGCATATTCGAGACTTTTGCGTGGATCGAGGTAAGTACACTCTGTGGTGATTCTCTTAACATAATTATTTGATGATTGATGTTGATGGTTGTTGTGAGAGTCGATATATATATATATATATATATATATATATATATGGTATAATATATATATATATATATATGTTTTATATATATTTACATATTTGTGAGATATTATATTGAGATATTAAAAGCATGATAATATGAAATCATGTTTGAGATGAGATTGATGGATTGGATGCGAGATGTGATTGTATTGGATGATGTGTGTTGTTGTGTTATGCAGCCGGGTTTTGTATAATAGTGGTCGGATTTGAGATGATGTGATGATACATCAGATGGTATGAGATTGATGGAAACCTTGGGAGTTGTGATGAGGTACTCTCCCATTGGTTTTTGATTTGGGGGTATATGGGACTCCCCCATTGGTTATATTTCACTCACATTTTGCGAGTTGATATGGTTGGAAACCTTGGGAGTTGTGATGAGGTACTCTCCCATTGGTTTCAATCCTCTGTTATACTAAACCCGGATTAGCAACCATTTTGATGGATGTTTGTATTGTTGTGGGATGATTGTATGAGATGATATTATAATATATGCTATTTTCATATTTATATTATATATATATCTAATATATATATAACCCTATTTTGTTGGTGAGGTCATGTTGAGAGAATGAGTGCTTACTTGCTGAGCTTTTTAAGCTCACTCCCCTCTTCCCCCAAACATTTCAGGTAGTTCGCGAGAATAGCAGGAGCAGTACCAGATTTGGATCCACGTGCCACAGTTGTATTTTCGGGTTGGTCCAGACATTCGAGTCGTCATTTGTATTTTTAAGTCTTGTGTTGTAAACCATAAAAGTTATGTATACTTTATGGGTTTGTAATTTGTGATGTATTATTGTGTGTTTTAAATTGGTTGATTTGGCATATAGAATGCTTGAGCTAAAGAAGTTTACGAACCTCTTTCTAGGGTTGGGCCTCTTCTAGATTTTATTCCCTTGGCTTCTTTCTCTTCTGATAATCCAGCTTTTGACTGTATTGTTTACCTATTCCAATTCAATATTTACTATGGACTTCTTTATTTCCCCTTCCTTTTGTATTTTGTCTAGGGAGGGGTCGTGACAATGAGAGCCATAATTGCAAATCCACAAATATCTGTTATGCAAGGTAAGAGTTTAATACTAATTTTACTATTAAATATATTGTTGTTTGGTGATTGAACTTGTGCCATGTGGAGCTATAAAGAGTGAATCCATTATATAAGTAAATGTTAGTAGAACTTGAAAAATCACCTATGAAAAATTGATGATTAATTAATATATTTTTTTATGCGTTATTATTGCAGTTTCAAGGGATGAATACATACACTTAAGAAGAAATTGATGGGATTCGGAGTGAATGGGCAGAATTTGTAGCATCAGAGATATGAAATTTAAATTTGCTGAATTTTTTTATTTTATTTTTTTAAAACTCAACTACTTTGTTCAAGTGATTTTTTAAGGCTTAGGGTTTCAATGCGGATGAAAAGAAAAAAACTGTATGGACAAATTCAAATTCATAAATATTTTTATTGAATGAATTTTATGTTTTATCATATTATGTTCTAATGATTTTTATGATGAATCATTTAAATTTGCAATAAAAAAAGCATATTAATAAATATACCGATTTCTATGACAATTCGAAAGACATAGCTTTTACGAATAACTGATGTCTTTCGAAACATTTATAACATCAATTATTAAATGATCTAAAAAGAAGAAAGCTTTAACAACACTTTTAAAATCGATGTCTAAACTAATAGACATCGTTTAAAAACCGACTTCTTTATGCCTTATTGCAGTAGTGATTGGGAACTTTGGTTGCAACGGGTTGTACCGAAATGATACGAATGTGTTCGTATCGACTCGTGTCTAGCTCACGGAGAACTCATGGGGTCACACACATTAACTGAATGATTGACGAATTAATTAAATTGCATCGACATATGATCACAATGCAATTTATGTACTTTATCGGCAAAGTGAAAAATATTCTCCGGTGCTGATGCGCTAGTACCTGTTTTTTCGGGAAATATTCCGGTGATTTTAGAAATATCATAAATGCGATTTGCGAACAGTTGAGAGACTGATAAAGTTGTTTATGAGATAATGAGACATTTATAATTATGATATTTGATATTATAATATAATATCTTGATATTAATTAACTTTACACATGTAAAATTTTGATTTGAACAAGTGTCCAAGTTCTTAAGCTTACACATAGCATCATGTGATTTTACCAAGTGTCAAGCTTACATTAAATACAAGATATTTGATTTTATATTTAAATTAAATATTTATTTATTTGTAAATAAATTATAATATCTACATATTTAATTTACTTTATTTTGGGAAATTTATATTTGGCCATTTGTTAAAGTATTAAGGTGACACTTGGTACCATGATATGTTAATTGTGATATGTTGACAAGTGTCAAGATCTTATTAAATCTACCAAATTAGATACTTTATCAATGGTGTGGATTTAATTTGTAATATTTTTATTATATTAATTATTTAATAAAATTAAATATTAGATATTTGATTTTATTGTTATTTAATATTAAGTAAATTTTGGAAAATATCTTAATTTTCTTAATGTTAACCAAATATCAAGTGACACTTGTCAAGTAAATTGTTACTTGCCATTACAAGTCACTTGAAGGTTAGTTGGAAGGTCAATTACCTTGGTAACTTATTATCCTAAGTATTGGTGACTTGTAACCTTTGGTAGAAAGTTGATTTGCTTTATATATGACATAAAAAAAATTCAAAACAACAAGCTTACACACTAAAAAAATTATTTATGGATAAATAAGTTCAGTGGATTTTAAAAGACTATTTAAGAATGTAATGACTTATAAGATTTTATTACAGTTTATTTAAGGAGGATTTTTTATTTATTGGATTTTAAAAGATTTATATCATAAGAATTTAAAAGATTTTAAAGGACCATATATAAATTTTTTTTTTTACTTTTATGATGCTAACCAATCAACTTTTAATCGGATTATGAGTAATGTTTATCTAGTTCAATTAGACATCCTTTTCTTGGGTCATTCTCGTCCAGGTCACCCCTCCACTGTATTAACAATGCTATAATTTCTATCATAGTTAGGTGGGGATGCATCAACCATTACAACTATATTTTCTTTACAAGCTATGTTGGCGGTAATATTTCTTGGACTTAAGCAATCTATCAATATTTTACTAACAATGCAGATAAATTTACTGACGAAAATGCTTAATTATCTCCGATATTTTTTCTGAGTTTTTGTGACAGAATGTGATGCCTTTGACCTAGGAATAAAAGATAACACATCGGCATCAATGATCTTAATAATTGATAATATTTTTTTCCTTAAATTTGGGCTTTTTAAAAAAATATATAATTAAAAAATTAGAGAAAACGAGGAAAAAAAACATGTGTTGTGCTAAATTCCCTTTTGTACATTATCATCTATCTGATTGAAGAAGTTCTGCTGGCCTCAAAGAAAATCTAGGAAATTATCTTTAAATGTGATAGAATTTCCTCCTCGAAAATGAAATTCATTAAGAAAAATGGTTGGAGGAATGACATTACCAGTTGCATTTAAAAGAAAGTCATATTATTTTGTTTGAAAGGAAAAAGAAGAAATTATTAATAAGCAAGTAACTTGTTCACGAAGAGCTAACATGTATGTTCATTTTTTTTTCTAACAGTCAAAAAAATCTCATGTAAAAAGTCTAATGGGTTAGGGTATGATTTTTTATAGAGTTTGATATTTATAATTCTCACTAAAAAGTCTCACACAATCACACATATAAAAAAAACATTCAAAATAATTATGTTTTTCAATACCATAAGACTTTCTATTATTTGTTTAAAGTCCTGATTGAATATCACTAAATTTGGATACACTCTTTAAAAAATCTTAATAGTCTTAATGGGATACCACACGACTTTTTAGATTATTTAAAAATCTTAATTGAATACCACAAGGCTTGTTTATTTTGTGTTTCATCTTCAAAGTTCAAACTTTAGTTGTTTCCTAATTCGTAGGAAATTGATTTAAGCTTTGAAAGTCTCTTGAATTTCTAAAGCGGATGATTCATCAATCGATTCGGTGTGTGGATACGCTTGGAGGCAACTGGAGATGATTCACTTTCTAGATAAAAACTCATAGATTTCGGATTTGATCCTCTGTCATATTTTTTCGCATGGTTCATTTGACGACCGTAGCCACAGGAACGGGAAATCGTTTCTCACCTTCAACAAGCCCTGCATCACACGTATCTCATACATACATGCATTATGCATCATATTGACCCCTTGTGATTGCAGCCATCATAGTGGAGCGTTGGGTAGAGAGAAAAAAAAATTAGTCAAGAAGTAGCTAACAAGCGCATAAATAGCCAGTAGTGATAATTCTCGAATAGACCAAGTGGAAGCCACCATGAACAAGATGGCAGAACAACTGCAGACCTTGATCAGTGCAATGGCTAATCAAGCGGCAATTCAGACAGCGAGGAGAGCAGAGAGGCCTAGTGACAAAAGGCGTGAGGAACCCGGA